>CAUYRT010061720.1:0-52608 GCA_963574885.1 Lepilemur ruficaudatus | reverse complement strand
AGTATAAAAATAAAGAATGCAAGTACAAGCGGGGCCTATTCTTCGGGTCTTGTGTCACCTCACTTTGAATAATGGGTTCAGGCTTAATCCAGGATAATATAAGAGGTGCTAACTCACTGTCATTTCTTGAAATTGAGTAATTGAAAATGTAATTTTTAAACTCTTTGTTTAAATTTTTTAAAACTTCTTTTTGACATATGAGACATAGAGGCTTGGAGAGAGAGAGACATGTCACACAGCTCGCAAGCCAAAGAGTCAGATCTAGAACTGTCTGACTCCAAAAGCAGTGTTCTTCCTACCTCCCACATGGAAACAAGTTGTACCCTTTTTTGTCTTCAAGTTCTCCGTATTTCAGCAAGGAAGCATTTTAAATGTCACAAGAAAATAAAAGAGCAAATTTGGTGTGGTACCTAAGGCAGTCACCTCATTATCACAGCCAATAATTTCTTCAGGTCCCAATGTCTCGGCTGAATTCGATTAACAGGACCCACCTACAGCAAGGCTTTAAGAATGACTACAAGGGGTTTTTTTTTGAGAAATAGAAGATTAGCACTGCTGAAATTTTAGGAGCTACTCTACCTCCTCCACTATCTGTTTGATGATACCTGAACCAAGTTAAACAGAAAATAAGGTCTTTCCACCCTAATTAGGGATAGACGTCTCTTTACCACCACAACAGAAACCTGCCAACCTCAACTTCGGTGAGAAGATTTACCCACCCGTCAGCTTTCCACAACCAAGAGCCATTGAAGGTGGGTGGGTCTTCTCTTCTGCAGCCTTTGACACTCATAGTTCCTTCACATCCCCTGCCCTGAAAACCGCCAACCTTTCCATGTTTCTCAAGGAGCAAACCCTGGTCTTGACCTTTTACTACTTGAAGATGACCTTACTACCTAAATGGAACAGTCAAAATCACCTAATAGGAGCGTCCTCCTTTTTTCTCTTCTTCATGTCACTAATTGCGTTTATCCTCAGCCAGTCTCAGAGAAAGAACTGCTCTTCTGGATTACCAATACTAAACTCCCTATGTGTGCCTTTGGCTTCCTCACTTCTTCCCTTCTTGGTTGTTTTTTCCATGAATTTGCTCCCCACCCCCACTCCTTCAACTTCAGTCTCTCTTACTTCTACCAGATCCTTTCTCTTTGATTATGACTATGCTCGAGCATACCCTCTTCTTAAAAACAAAACAAAAAATAAAACCAGCCTTTCTCAATCCTACTCCCCGCCCCCTCCCAAGCTAGCATCCTCTGTATTTGCGCAGTGCTTGAAAGAGGAGGCCACTTCCGGACCCCCCACTCTGTCCCTCCCTCCTTGCAATCTGGCTTCTGCCCTTGTCACTCCACTGAGACTCTACAGACCCAAAGGTCACCAATGACTTCCTCATGGCCAAATTCACTGGCATTTTCTCCCTTTTGCCCCTCAACCTTCTCTGTAGACCGCCACTTTGTTGCTTATGCTTTTCTTCTTCGTCAGTATTTATTTAGCAACTACCTTATGCCAATCGCAGGGCCACACTGGGAGCTCAGGCTTGCCGTGATCCTTCATGACCTGTATTTTCTCACTTCTCCTCCTACCTCCCTGGATCTTCCTGATTATCTCTAGCTCCCATCACTCCTAAGTGAGAGTTTTCTCAAGGAGCTGTCCTTGGGCCTCCTCTCTACAGTCCTCAGTCACAAGCTCACAACCTCAGCTGTTACCTCGAAGCTGACTCTAAATCTCCTACTCCAGCCCTTCAGTTCTTTAGTTCTGCATCTCAAATGCCTCTGAAACTCCTGATGCTCGTATACGGAACCCTTATTTTCTCGTAAACCTGCTCCTGCTTTCTTTCTTTGAGTGGCTGCTGGCATTCTAATGCAGTCAGGCTCAAAACCTTAGCAGCATCTTGGATTGCTGCCCCTCTTTCCTCGCTCACCACACCCAGATTGCCAAAATAAGCAGATTCTTCCTCCAGAATACTCCTCATACCCTACGGTAGGAACTCATTAACTTTCACTTGGAT
Organism: Lepilemur ruficaudatus; assembly: GCA_963574885.1. Classification (NCBI taxonomy): domain Eukaryota; kingdom Metazoa; phylum Chordata; class Mammalia; order Primates; family Lepilemuridae; genus Lepilemur; species Lepilemur ruficaudatus. The sequence continues at coordinate 50,609 of CAUYRT010061720.1, read as the reverse complement.
CAGGATTTCACAACTTTAGTCACTCCCCTAAGGCTTTCAGGATTTGGGCAATATGGGCAAATCACATGCACTGTATTATTTACTTAATATTTTAAATTTAATAGGCTTATACTTTTTTCCCTTAGACTCATCCATGGCAATAGTCTCTGGAATCAGAGGTTTGACGTGCAAGTTCATTTTTTTACAGGACACACTTAAACCTATGTTATTATTAAAATCTGAATACCACTTAGATTTACCATACATACTGTAATTCATACACTCTCTGCACCATGGGAAACATTCGTTTTGATTATACAAAAGCCTTGCAACAAGTATTCCACGCCCAATCTTTTGGCATTTCAACTCATCTGATTAAACTCTTCTAAGCTCACCGTTTGAAATCACTGCTATGTCCTGTCAGTTTCTTGCTCAAAAACTCATTCTCCATCCAATCATACCGGAAATCCCTAACCAATGTTGTCTGCAGTCTGAATAGATCTACCTTCCCAACATCACTTCCTGTTGCTCAGGCAGCCTCTTCTCAGGCTTCGTGGAACCAGTCCTGGCGAATCACTGCTTCCCATACTTTGCTGGCTCCATCTCTGCTGTTCCCACCACCAGCCCCCACCCTGTCACCTGCCTTCAAAGTCCCCCCCCCATCTGCAGCCTCCTCAAAGCCTCCACTAATTCCCTCAGCTGGAAGTAATTTTTCCTTCCTCCAACTCCCACAGCCCTGTACCCATGCTTTTCTTCTGACGCTGTTCACTTTCTACTTGCAATTTTTGTTACATATTCAAAATTTCCCTCTCTCCTCCGTGTGTTTAAATTCCTTGAGGGCAGGCTCTGGTTCTGATCCATCCCTCTATCACTTAGTGAAGTACTTGATCACAGAAGGGAAAAAAAAGACCACTAAATAATGGCAGTTGAATAAATGAATATATGAGTCAGGCAACATATTCGTATGTAGGGAATTTTGAATTAAGTAAGTTGCTCACCATGGAGAAATTTTTCTCGACAATTCATGTGTGTTTTGGTGGTGGTGATTCATGAAGGAGGGTTGAGGAGCTTCTTACATGACGTCTTGGTCCGCCTCTTCCTACTTACTTTCGTTTAAACAAGACAAATGAAATAGGTGTAATAAAGTGTTTTCATCATATAGCTGCAGAGGAAGAGGGGCTGTTTTGGGTGACAACTAAAGTTTTTGTTAGTTCTGTTTTATTTGTTTGCAATAGGCAGATTTCTAAGACAGTGCTACAATAAAATTTTGGGTTTTTTTTCCTTTTAAGTGCATTGGTTTTTTTCAGAGCCATCTTCCCAGTCCCTAACCAATACGGAAATTCTACAAAACCATGCCTCCTAGAGGGCTCCTTCACCTCCAGAAAGCTGTGTCCTTGCATGGCTGATCACAACTGCAGGAGAACCTTGAGCTCTCCGGAGTTTAGTCTGACACCTCCAGAAGGAGCCCGGAGCAAAGCAAGCTGCTGTGCAGTGGGACAGGAATGGCCTCTGATTATTCTGCTCTTTCAGCAGAGACCCTCCTTCCAGCCCTAAGTGAACCCTGCACATTCTCACTTCGCTGGGCCAGCGACTCTGTGTGACACTCCAGAAAACTCTTCTCAGGAAGCAGAAAGTTTTGCATTCATCAGACCCTCACTTTTGCTCAAATACAATACTAACAAGTCTTCCAGGGTGTGGAAAAAAGGAGCTTTTGCTAAATTTTCTGTCTTAGAATTATTAATAATTTTAGACTTCAACTTCATACATTTTAATTTTTTTAACTTATGAGAGAAGGAAGGCAGATATAAAAAATAAACAAATAAAAAGCAGGAGTTATGTCACGTAGAGATAAGAACAACATCACACACGGAACTCCATAAGACATCTGCTGTAGCCAATCAGTATTTCTCACAAATATCAACAGGCCTTTTTATGTATTAAGAAGTGGTCGGTCCAGACTTTTGGAATCTTCTTCTTCCAAATTCCTTTCTAGAATATTGTTCCCCATGAAAGGATGTGCTATAGACTGAATGTTTGTGTCCTCCCAAAATTCATATGCTAAAGTCCTACCCCTCAGAGAGTATTAGGAGGTAGGACCTTTTGTAGGTAGTTAGGTCATGAGGACAGAGCCCCCCATGAATGGAAGTAGTGCCCTTATAAAAGAGACCCTAGAGAGCTCCCTCACCCCTTTTGTCATTTGAGGACATGGTGAGAAGATCGTCATCTTTAAACCAGGAAGTGGGTCCTCACCAGACACTCCATCTGCCAGTGCCTTGATCTTGGACTTCCCAGCCTCCAGAACTGTGAGAAATAAATTTCTTTTGTTTATAAGCCATTCAGCTTATGGTAGTCTCTTATAGCAGCCCCAAAGGACTAAGACAAAATGTAAATGAGCAACTAAAATTTCCCTTTTAGCTGTCATGGGAAATCTCAATTAGCTTTTGGATCTCTACAACTACTGTACGGCTTTAATTGTTGGTCATGACTATCCATTTCTATTTACCATTCCAAAGCTAAAATCATAGAAAAAAACAAATATACAAAGTGCCCCTTTCTCTACTCAAAACGAAACTATTACCTATATCAATGCTTTAGGGTAACTAAGGGCTCTCCTTGTTCAGAGCGCTGGTGAACTTGATCAATTTCTGCTAATAAGTGCTGCCATCTTGAACAGGGTGCCCAAATCAAGAATTCTAGCAATAAATCTCAGCTGTGATATTCAAGTGTAAAACTCAGCCTGAGCAGGCTGGGGCCTTCATTGCTCTAGGCATTATCAGCCAATTCTCCAGGAAAACGAAAATTATCTGCTATGATGTCAGAAAACTTCATAGACTCCTAGAATAATAGAGCTGGAAATGGTCTCGACAGATGATTCCCTTGGATATGCTGGTGTGTCCCAGGTGCCCCACGTGCTTTAGGGTGAGCTGCTTGCTCTTTACATGTGTCCACACCTCTGCCTCAAGGCCTGTCACTAGCACTTTTGACACCACAGACTGATAACACCCAGGGAGATTTGAGAACAAGGCCCAGCCTTGGTCAGACAAAGCCCAGCAAGATCCCTTGCACAGCATTAAGATCATGCCTTGGTAGGCTTTGAGCCAAAGCAGCCAACAAAACACTGTATCACAGTCACATAATCAAGATTTTGAGGAGGTTCCCAACACAAAGAAAGAGAAAAGATAAATGTTTGAGGTGATGGATATCCCAGTCACCCTGGTTTGATCATTACACCTTGTATACGTGTATCAAAATATCACATGTACCCCACAAATACGTACAACCGTGACACAGCAATAGAAAAATACCAAAGAAAAATGGTTATGAGGCAGAATAAAGCCGTGTTGCAACCTCTGGTTGATTTTATATATGATGGTCTCAAAAATTCCACGAAAAGCATTCACAAAAATCATGTTGAAACGTCTACGATCAAAAGTACATTTTATACGCCTTTTCAATATCACTGTTACATAAGCACACTGCTGCTAAAGAAGTCATGTTAATTAATGCACGCCTGCATCATGACTTCATCCAGCCACTCCCAATTAAAGTGGGCTTTGTTGTAAGTTTTGAATGAAATATGAAGCTGATTTGAAAAGTCAAAGGACACTTTTAGGGAAAATGGTAAAATGATAAATGATGATTGTGAGAAAAGTGACCAGTGGGTCTTCAGCAGAGACTCAGTTGACGTGACTGAAAACACAATTGGAACAAATCAGGACTCTAGTGAACCCTCTGAAGAACCTGAAGTCTTCAGGTGTGGGTGACAGAGACACCTGGCTCGAGGGACTGGCGTGTTATGGTGCCTTCTTGCGGACACTCCACCATCCCAGGCATTACTTACTACCTGATTCACTGTGTTCTGCAAATCAGCTTCATGGGACCCCTAACCATCATGATATAACTCTGACAATGAGTTCCAACACTAATTTGATCCCTGTAGGAGAGGATTTAAAGGTGTGACAAGTTATTCCTATGTATGTAAGTGAATGACTCTCTCAAAGAAATGGCAGGGTTCTGTAAAGCACTTAGAGATCCATTGGAAGGTAAAGAGCTGCCTTGTTTTTATTGCTTTATAATTACTTATAATCTCCTTCCCTTGTTTTAAGTAAGTATTTATATAAATTTTTAAACAAATCTTGCCTGTGCATCATACATAGTTTATATTTTGCCTGCTTATTTTGGCCACCAATGTTCCCATTTATTTAATGTTTTTGAACACTGACTTTTGACAGTGATTCTGTATCACTACTGGTTTTCATACTAGACAAATCAATCACATTATTAAAATTTTGACAGAAATAAAAAAACACTTACCTATAAATAAGTCTCAAAGTAAGCCATGGCCTGGCAGTCTCTCTTTTCCTCTGAAGGACACAAAATATTTTGGGCACTGTAACCATATAAATGAATTTCACTTTATGCCAATGGTTACAATTTCTATTATTTAGAGAAATGTAAGAGGCCAGCTTATCTAACATTTTCAGGGGTGTGACCTTATGTCTTCTCCACCACAGCCTGATCTGTGGCTTATAAATTATACTGTTAACTTCCAATTTATGCAGATCTACTCTGAATCACCTCTTCCTTCATCACCCATCTCATCCCTGTTTTCTATCCACAGATATTTGATAGCTATACGTCTCCCTTAACCACTCAGGCTAGTGCCAATGGGATTCTTTTGTTCCTCAAAAATTTCCCTTTTACAACTGACATGGCTCACTAGAAACATAAAACTGTTAATTGTTCATCTGATAAAAACTTAGGTCTGCTTCCCCATGGATAAGTCAATGACCATGCTAAATGCCTAAATAAAAGTAAAAACAAACTCCTATTGGCTAAAAGTTTCTAAAGCCATTGTGATGTAGCTTTGTGAAGACACTGCTTTATGCACTGTTTCCAGGCTGAATCGTATTTGAATATACCTTTTTTAGGAGGAAGAGGTTGGAGATTATTAGGCATATATGAAAAGACTAAATAATCTGTGTATCTTGAATTGATAACTGAGATTTCAGGACTCTCTTCTCCCTTTTCCTAACTGAGTAAGTCCAGGCAAATATATTTAATCTCTCTGGGAATTATTTGCTTGCTTTATATGCGAAATAGGAATAATAACGGTGTATGAGTCAGAAGACAAGAAATGCAACCTCTCGAGAGTCCTTCCAACTTCAAGGATGGGTCCAATTTGTCTAAGGGCAATCCTGCTTCCTTGCCAGTGTGACTACCTACTGGCACATATGAAAAGACTTTTGCTAGAGGCTTCTGGGAAGCCTAACTCATAAGAGAGAACCATAGGAAGCCATCCTCCATCAGGAGACCTGAGCAAGGTAGCCTAGAGCCCTGGCAGTCACCTTGCAGCTATGCAGAAACCCAACCTGGGGGGTGGCTCCAGCACATGGATAGGAGAACAAAGACATTCTGGGTGTCTGAGGACATCACTCAGACTCTACCTCCCCTGAAGTCCACCATACCACATACCTCGGAACTTCCTCATTACCCTTTAACCCAGTTTGTGAAACGGTTTTCTATTATTTGCAGGCAAAATCGTTGTGACTAACACAGCTTCCCACCTTCTCTTTGTGAATACACACTTAGGAACAATTGATTTAGAAAATTCCCTGTTCCTCAGTCCAGTTTTTTAAAATTTCAATTTTTAAAAATGCCACCTAAGACTAATGTCCATAAACCTCTGCTGTGGTAATAAAGCAGCAGCTGGTATTTTTGATAAATAATCTTGATGTTCTATCAGTATGCTGACACCTAGCATAACATTGTCTCCAAAGGTCTGCAGATCCCTAGGAAACTATTTTTCTTTCTTTCTTTTTTTTTTTTTTTTGAGACAGAGTCTCACTCTGTTGCCTGGGCTAGAGTGCCGTGGCGTCAGCCTAGCTCACAGCAACCTCAAACTCCTGGGCTCAGGCGATCCTCCTGCCTCAGCCTCCCGAGGAGCTGGGACTATAGGCATGCACCACCATGCCTGGCTAATTTTTTCTATATATTTTTAGTTGTCTGGCTAATTTCTTTCTATTTTTAGTAGAGGCAGGGTCTCGCTCTTGCTCAGGCTGGTCTCGAACTCTTGACCTTGAACAATTCCCCCACCTCAGCCTCCCAGAGTGCTAGGATTACAGGCGCGAGCCACCATACCCGGCCAAGTAGTAGTTCTTGGTGGTGGGTTAGGGGGGTGCAAATTTGGCCACCTCAGAGATATTTGGTTGTCTGGAGACACTTTTGATTGTCACAACTGGGTAGTTTATGTGTGGTGCTACCTGCATCTAGTAAGTAGAGGCCAGACATGTGGCAAAATATCCTACAGTGCACAGGACAGCTGCTACAGCAAAGGATGACAATTCAAAATGTCGATAGTGTAGAGGTGGAGAAATGCTGTCTTAGAAAATGTCATTCCCATCAACATTCACCCTTGTAAGGTGCTACTGAGGATGCTACAAGTTAGTCCCAAAATGTGACTTTCCCATGTACAAAAAAGTTCTCTGTACTTTGAGGCCCAAGGAAGCTATCACCATCATTTTCAATTCTAAGTGAAACTTACAGATCGTGGCATTTATAAAGTAGCAATTCATTATTCTTTTAAGCAAGAGGTATATAGTTTTCTTCTAGCCTCCTCAAAAAGCTAGTTTTAGCATTGATTTTTTTTGTCTCTCTTTCTTCTTTTTTGAGACAGAGTCTCACTCTGTTGCCCAGACTAGAGAGCAGTGGTATTATCATAGCTCACTGCAACCTCAAAGTCCTGGGCCCAAGTGATCCTCTCCCAGCCTCCTGAGTAGTTGGGACTACAAGCATGTGCCACTATGCCCGGTTAATTTTTTAAATTTTTTGTAGAGGTGGGGTCTCACTATGTTGCTCAGGCTGGTCTTGAACTCCTGGCCTCAAGTAATCCTCCCAGCTCGGCCTCTCAAAGAGCTAAGATTACAGGCGTGAGCCACCATGGCCATCCACTGGTGTTGATTTTTTATAAGTGACCAGAAACTCATGAGGTACTCATCACAAATCTGTGGTCCCCTTAATCAGACCTGGTCTCAGCTTGATCACTGAGGCGAAGCTGGCCCAAGTCGGCTGGGAGACTGCCAGATTTCTGGCCTGGCCCAGAGTCCACACACCACACAAAGGTTGTTATCATGATCTGTTTCTCCAACAAATAGCTTCAGTCCTCATTAGAGACACTTAGCTCATCAAAAGAACATTCAAAAACTAACAGAAGAACAAAAACCCCACACCCAAAGAACTGAATCCAAACATCATGGCCCACCAGCGTGATCTAATTTTAACACTGACTGAAATATTCTGACTAATTTTGGAGCCCAAAGGACAATAAAAACCCTGAAACACTGAGTTGTTATATTGGCAAAATTAAAACGAGCCCCTTCACCTTGTCTGGGGTGGAGTCTCTGACTTTAATTAATGGGTGCGCCATGAGTCAGACCCTTTCCAACTCTGGATAGCAGCACTGCCACAAAGACACACTCAATGCAGTGGATGCTGCTGGCAAAAGGCAGTGACATAACTGCTCCCCCAGGAAGCAACGAGCACAAGGCAGACACCTGGAAACAGTGTGAGATGGGGCCGGTGTTCCTAGAGCTCTGAGAAGCCAGGGGTGCTGCCTACCTCTCAGGTTAAAGGTGTCCAAGTGCCTTTCTTCATTGTCTTCTTGGCGTGGGCGTTTTTAATCTTACACTTTCTTGCATAAAAAAAATACAACATATGCCCCGTGGTCACAAAAGGTATGGAGATGAAGACCAACATGCCAAACTGCTGCGGCCACGGGGCCAGCATGACGAGAACGAAGTGGATGAGGTCCATGAGGTAGTTCAGGGAGCACTGCACACCGTTCACAGCCCCTCGCTCCACTTCTGGAATGTTCTCCTGGAGAAGCTGGGTCACAGTGAGGTCAAAGGACCAGAGGCCTGCAGGGCAGCCATGTAGGGGGAAAAATGCAAACAAATATCAGAGGACATTGGTGAGAATTCTGCTCTGGCATTGACTAGCACTGTCGCCATGGGCAAACGAAACTTTCTGTTGCTCAGTTTCCTCATCTGTGAAATGGGAATATTTCAGACACTGTCTCATTGAGGATTTGGTGAGATGACATTGCGAACCGTGTGGCACTGTGCCTGGCCGTCTGTGCGTGGTAGTTTCTGTCATAATTTGTGGTATTATATTTCTCTTTTTCAATCACCATTATCATCACTATAACTTCACTATACACACTATAATTTCATTTTGGACGTATTTATTTATACCTTCACTTCACTGCGAAAATGTTCAGGACAGAAAGCAGAGACTTGCGCTTCAAACCTAGTTCCAATTCTAGATTTTCCTCTTTCCCTCCTGGTTTGGCAGAGGAGGAATTGGCCTCATTTCCCCATACCCCCTGCGTTCAACCCCACACAGAGGCTGCGTTTGGTTACACTTCAGAAGCAACTTCAGGACCTGCTGTGCAGACACCATTGGAGCAGAAGCCAGCTGTGGTGATGACAGCTGCCCTGCCGTGACAGCATCTCCACAGGGGTGCTGGTGCCTGCCCCCAGCTTCTGCCTGCCTGGCTGATTTCCCAGCCAGCTGGGCTTCTAGATGCTGTCTGAGGTCCAGCTCTGGGCCTGCAAAGGCCTCCTGGTTGCCCCTGTCCTGATCCCTGGATTTAGCTGTAGACTCATGAATGACTTGGAGATAATGTGTTGTGACCTTCAGTGTCTGCCTTTGCAGAACACCAGCCAGGCCCTCTGTCCTCCTGGGCTAGCTACCCTGACGTGGCCCCCACATGGGGGCCCTGACCAGGTCCACCCTCCTCCCGAGCTGTCCTGACCACCCCGATGGCCTCTAAGTCTCCCAGAGCTTCGCCTGCCAAGGACCTTGTTCCACACAGGACTCTGACCCAGAGCTTACCTGTAAAATCCCCACACCTGGCCCTTAGCAAGCGGTGCTTACAAAGTTAAGAAGTATTTGTAAAAGGCTGCAGTGCAGTTGTACAATATGACATGCTCAAAGAATTCAGGGCTAGTTATGTACTGAAAATTATCTCTAAATTGAGGGTATAAAGGACAGTTCTGAGATTTTAAGAAGCAAGTGAATTGTAAGCAATGTGCCACATCTTGTTGTAGCCAGAGTTCTGTAACTCAGTTACCACCAGAGTGGAAACAGGTATTTACTGGGCAAATACCTAGGATGAACCCTGTGGTTGGTGCTGCATGTTGGATACCAAGGCAGGCCACAGGCCACACCACCCAAGGAGAGGACCAGTCATCACAGCCACCTGTGGCCGGACCGTGCTGACAAAGACATAATATATCCTTTTGGGCACTGGTGCATTTAATGCCTGCAGTTGCAACCCCTCACCACCAAGCCCAAGGTCATTTGTCACCCTGCCGGGAATAAATGTAAATGCTACGTGCTGGCATTGAAAGTGAGGAGTCTAGAAGCGTCCATTCAGCACTGCGGTTCTCAATGCCTCTCTGCCCACCCCACACCCAACCCTCGCGCAGCAGCACTTGTGAAAGTTGCAGCTAAAACGTAATAATGACCATGAGGACTGAAGGCGAGAGGAAGGTGTTGTGCTAAACATGCTGCCTATGGAATTACTTTAGTGCCTCCTCAGGGCGCCCTGAATAGGCAGCTACTATTACTATCATTCTGCCTATAGATAAGGACACGGTGACAAGAGGAGCTTAGGTAACTTGCCAACATCAGCAGGTGGCCTGGCTCCAGGCCCTGAGCTATCTCCCTCCCGAGTGTCAAGAGTGTTCTATGTCTCTGGAATCCTCATTCAAGGCACAGCAAAAAAGACTGTTATTATAACAAAGGAGGAAGGGCCGTGAACGCTTTTGCAGATTGCAGGCACTGCTGACGAGCTTCCGTGTTTTCCAAATGGGGTCTTTCCCTTGTGTCAGGAAGAGCCAAGTTATCCCGGTCGATGGGAGTTGCTGGTGGACATTTTAATTCCCCTTTGAACTAAATACTTTATTGTAATATAATGTGAATTGTATACATCTTAAATGGTCAGTCTTCTCTCAGTTGTTTGTGCAATTATAGGCTAGGAGCGCAAGTCAAACCACCCACAGCTACCTCGAAACATTTTAGAGGTGGTAATCTCTCCATGAAAGAACAGGGTTCTAAGTCAGCTATTTGGAATTAGGAAGACAGTTTCTTTCTCAGACATACACATTACATCAGAAGAATGTGGTTCCCAGGCCAGCCCACGGTTTTATAACCTCTTTAATTGAGGCGACAACACTCTCATCTCCTCTCTCCTAATATGCCAAAGCTTCTGTAGACCCAAGGGCTCTGGATCTCCAGGGCAGCAGTCAGGAACACATGCCCCCAACCGTGTGGCCCCACCTCACTGTGGCCTCAGAGAGGAGGAGGAGGGCAGGGCCTCAGTGCCCGGTGAAGAGAATGAGGGACACAGGGGAGGCGTGTGGGAAGGGTTGTTGAATGAATTGGGAGGACACGCTTGGTTTTTGGACACCTTCCACCACCACGATTTCCACTCCCCTCCCTGGTTCTGACCTGGGGGTGGGGAATCCCTTTGCTCTGAGCTGTGCCCTCAGGGAGGGCCTTTGAAGGTGGTGACTTTAGATTTGGAGGGGAGGGAGGAGGGCTGGACAAAGAAATGATGTTCTCTGCATGGAGACCTGATCCTGGGGATTCCATGTCAAGAAGCGTGGCCCGATCTCTTCCTGGGCTAAGACTGTGCAGGTCTGATCACTGAGGCCAGAGTGCTGTTATGTGGTTTCTGTTGATCCCCAACATGTCACTGTTGAAGTCATCAGGCATCAAATGACCAAATTTTTTTTAAAAATTTGTTTTAATAAACACCCTAACCATCTACGGCCATACCACCTTGAACACACCCGATCTCGTCTAATAAACACCCTAACCAAATCAGATATGTCCTCACTCCCAGGTATGAATGACATACGGTATGAATGACATAGCCAGGCAAGGTGGCTCACGCCTGTAATCCTAGCACTCTGGGAGGCTGAGGCGGGCAGATCGTTTGAGCTCAGGAGTTCAAGACCAGCCTGAGCAAGAGTGAGACCCCGTCTCTACCAAAAATAGAAAAAATGAGCTGGGCATGGTGGCACATGCCTGTAGACCCAGCTACTCGGGAGGCTGAGGCAGGAAGATCACTTGAGCCCAGGAGTTTGAGGTTGCTGTGAGCTAGGCTGATGCCACGGCACTCTAGCCCAGGCAACAGAGTAAGACTCTGTCTCAAAAAATTTAAAAAAAGAATGAATTACATATAGTTGGTGACAGAGTTCAGAGACCAAGTATTTGGGGAAGACAAGCTTATAGGCCCTCAAGGTTAGGCACCCTATTCTTGGGGAAAATACTGCACTGCCCACCCCAGGCAGCTAAGGAGCACCTCCCCCCCCCCCCGATAGCTGCCATTCTTCCTATGTCCTCATCCCAGATCCATAGACAAAGGATCCAGGCCAAAATACTCCTTTAATGCCATCTGTAGCATTTTCATGCTCAACACCCGGGAATAACTATCTTTACCTCCCCAAATCTCCATGTTTTCACCTTTCTGCTTTGCCTTTGCACCACGGGCTGCCTTGCCTGGAGCACTCTTCCCTCTCCATGTCACCTTCTTGCCCTCCAGGCATCTCTTAATTGTGCCTTCCCTTAGGAAGGCTTCCCCAACCCTCAAGACCAGATTTGGTGTCCCTCCTGTGTGTTCCCAATCCTTCGTCCTGCCCTAACACAGCTCTTATCGCTATATATTTATAAGTATAAGCTCTTATATTTATTGGTCTCCTGCTCAGACTGTAAGCTCCATAAAGGTAGAACTTTGTCAGATCAAATGACTCTCACATCCCTACTGTCTAGGACAGTTCTTGTCACACAATAGGTTCTCGATGAGTGAATGATGAAGATTTACAATGACACATCGATGAGACCAACAAATGCGTCCAAGGTTACCTAGCAACATCACAAGCTGCAGAATCCCACGTCAAGACTGACCCACTGCTCACCAATTCGTGCCAGGATCACTCCTGAGAAGAGCAAGATGATGGAGATGTAAGACTCGGGGGGCTCGGGGCGCTGGTGACCTTCAAACAGAACCGTGCTGTTGGTCCAGTGGATGGAGGAACGGTCTGGGAGGATGGGTTGGTTCAGGTTTCTTTCAAAGGGATAAACATGCACCTGGTCCTCCTTTAGCAACTCATGGTTTGAAGATGAATTTTTGCTTAAGTGAAGTGAGACAAAAGCCAGATCAAATGGACTTCCAGGAGCAAAGACAGAAAACACGCAGAGCATTAGACAACCTAAGTGGAGCCAGCTGGATATGACGCCGGTGGTGACCAAGCCATAGTGTCCCCGGAGCCAGGTGAAGAGAATTGTGCCCATTAGGCCAGAGAGAGCCGAAAGGGCCGTGAGGATGCTAAGCAGTGAGCCTCCGATCCCTTGGGTATAGGCAAAGCCAGTGGTGATGCAGTCGAAGCCCAGGACTGTCATGTAGAGAAAGGCCAAGCCCAAGCCAGCCAGGAAGACGGTCTGCCTGCGGTATGCCTCCCAGCCCTCGCGGCACGTGCGGAGCAGCCTCCGTAGCTTTTGAAGGCCAAGAGGAAACCCTGTGGTTGTGTCCTGTTGTCCTTTAAGTCTAGACTTTTGGTCCTTTGGCTTTTCCAAAGTTCTGGGCTTGTAGGTGAATCCGTCAGTGGTTTCCCAAGAGTCCATTTGCCCTAAAATAAAATCCAGATAAGCTTGAAGTTAGTGCCCTGCCCGTATCCCCTCATCCCATCCCCAACCTCATCTGCTTCTTTGTTGGACAATTCCTGTGTTCACTGGTGGCTTCCTCCTCCAAGCGCCTGTGTCCCTCTGCCTGAAGAGCTCTCTCCAGCCACAGGAACACGAGGTGCAGGCTGTTGGTGCCCTGTGAACAACTCCCCACCCAGGAGTGCTGAGAGTCGGTGGACAGACACCCCAGTTTCCTTAGACCTTGATGGAACAGTTCTAGGCTTGTCCTACACAGTTTCTCACACGGTCCTCAGCATGACTGAGCCCAACTGCCCCCAGTGGTGACACTTGTATTAACACACCCTTTGCGGGCTTTCTTCCTGCCTTACTTCCCAGTCCCTCCTCATGCTTCCTGAGATCACCTTCCAAATACATTACTTTTTACCCCAAACCCTTGTCTCAAGGATCACTCTTAAAAGAACCCAAACTAAGACACACAGTTAAGCCAGGAAGGTGGCACCGAAAAGAGGAGGTCACAGAGGAGGGTACAGGACAAAATTTCACATGCTTGAAACTTGGTCATGAGCTCCTGGAAAAGAGTGACAGATATTTCCTCTGGTTATTATTTTTTTTTTTTTTTGAAAAAACAGATACTTACGAAAAAAATGGCAAATACCTTTCAGTCTTCCAGGATAGAACGGACAATGACTAGAAACAGATTGAAAATGTATATAGCCATTTGTGACAGGTATTTAGCACAAATTAAGACTAGTTCTATGAAGAACTAGAGGAGTCAAATAAGGCTCTGGAGGAAAGAGAAAGGGGCAGGTGGACCAAATCCATTCTAGATCAACTATTAATTAAGAGCATCATACTGTGGGCGGTATGACGCTCTTAATTATAGAAGTGAATTTATTGACAGAATAGTTAAAAGATAGCAATAACTACAACGATGGAAAAAATACCAAACCTTGATGTAAGTTTTGCTATATGCTAGGTAGTAAAATAGGGCTTTCCATAAACTATCTTACTTAATTGTTACAACAGCCCTGTGAAATCAGTTCTGTTTTTGTCTTAACAGATAGTGAGACAGAGCATATGGATAAATTAACCTTGCAAGGCCACACAGGTAATAAGTGGCAGATGGGAAGGCTATAGCTCAGTCCATCTATCCATTCATCATCTAAATATGTATATGTATCTATTTACCTCTCTCTACAAATACATGTATTTCATTTATTCAATGAGATACGGTGGATTTTAACTACAAAACAACTTGAGAGAAAAGAGGATTGATTATAAGAATTCCAGAAAGAGAAACTGATCAGAAGCAATTCCTGGACTGTGTTGGGTCAAGCAGATAGGCAGCGTTGTCAGTAGGCAGGGATGGCTCTTTCTTTGGGAGAATAAGGTCATGTCTATTGGCAGGTCCTCCTTCCTTTTATCCTCATTATACTATTAGGGAATTTCTGATTTTAAAAAAAGAAAAACACTGTTCATAATATGGATGGCCAATTCATTGCATTGTCTTGACCAAAGAGCAGCCCATACTTCTTGACACAGTTGTCTCTCTAATGCAGGATCTTTAGGGAGGCTGTTTATAAGCAAGACAGGAAGGAGTAATTTGCCTGTAGGACTGTGGGATAGGTTGTGCAGGTTGTATACTGCACAGTCCCATGGGGGTGCTACTTACATTGGATTTTTTCTGAATGGAGCCCTTGGAATTATGCAGTACACAACCTGTGTAACTGTACAAGGCAGCCCCACCTACCCCTGCCATTATGATCAGCCATATGAACTGCATGACCAATGGCACAGCTGGAGCCTTCTCATTTATCACTGTTTCTAGGCACATTTGCAGACAAAGTGTTGAGATTATGATCAGACACAAGTTCTGGAAAGAAGAAATGAAACACTGACATAAAGGAGAAAAAAAGAAGAGCTCTCTCTGAGTTTGCATTACCTTGAATGTTCACAGCCTCCTGTTGCCTTTCTAGGAAGTTCCCCACTGTGTGTTGCTGGGGTTTAACAGCCAATTGGGGAACTAGTTGATAAACCCTGGACAGAAATAGAAACTCTACAAGAAGTGAAACCAAGTTCCATCCGAGAATGAAACCACAACCGATCACATGAGATGCCCATGTCATCACCTGGCCCACAGAGAGGGGAGCAAATATATTGATGATCTGGTCCAGCCGCCGGACTGTAGCATTCATCACTGTAAGTGAGAGAAGGGAAACATTGCAACTTAGTGAGTGAGTCTGTCTTCTGGTGAATTTAACATCATGCATTTGCTAGATTTGCTAGCCATGCACTGAGTAAATGATAGTGAAAACAGGAAAGATTCCTTTGGGCTTAACTATAGATTAATCATTGGATTTTCAACCTGGAAAAGACCTTCAAGATCAGTTCTGTTGGAACTCAGACAATTAACAGATAAGTAAACTCAGGCATAGAGAAGTGAGGTTACTTGGAGCCAATTATTCTAACTCCCATCTATCTCAGCACTCTTTCCCATCACAACCCACCTTCTTAACAACAATAATAATATTAATAGCCATTGTTATAACTAACGTGTTGACAGGGAGGCAGGTGACAAAGGGAGGGTAGAGGACAGAAATAGTTGAATACTCACTCTGTGCCGGGCACATAGTTCTAATCTTTCTACATATATTCATCTCAATCCTCACGACAACTCTAAGAAGTCAGTAATGTTCCTTTTTACAAATTAGGAAACTGAGACACAGAGAGGTGAATTTATTTGCTCAAGGTCACAAAGGTGGAGATGAGATTCAAACCCAGGCAGGCTGACTCAGAAATGTGTTGCCCTAACTAGACCACCCTCATGGAAGAATATATTCACCAAATCATTTTTTAAATTGTACTGAACTTCAACCAGAATCTGTGCTTTATTTTAGATTTCTTTAAAATTAATTAATAGAGAATAGGAAGATTTTCTTCACCCAGAGACAGAGAACACTTAAGACATCATGCCACCAGACTTTTACTAACGTAGCTGTTTTATTTTGGGTGGTGTTATTTAAGCTGCAGGGCATCCAAATAAGTACAGTTTAAAAGACAACATGATTATAAGAGGTGTCTACTCTTCTGTAAGGCATAATTTTAATAGACTCCTCCTTAGTAGCTTCCTTTATCTTGGCCATCAATTCTCACGAACATTTGCTAGTAGGAGTACGGATTGCACAAATACAGCGTAGGACAAGATCTTCAGCTTTAAGTTGGCAATTGAATATACCTCAGTGTGAATGATCCAAGTTTTATAAATGGAAGAAAAAACAAAAAGGATGCCAGATTCTTTCATTTAGCTCCATTATTGAAAAAAATAATTCTATCCCTACTTTCAGTGACTAATCAATGGTCACATTTAACGATGTATTTTTTTTTTTTTGAAAATGGAAGCTTATCACTGCCCAGAATTAAGAAATCTTTTAATTCACTTGTTTTCCCAGGTCTAAAATTGCCCAGAAATTTCTGTGGTGTGTTTGAAAGGCTTCTCTCCTGAAAGTGCAGTCTATGTATTCTTTTGATAACAACAATATCAACCATTTCTTAGGCATTTCCTACATGCAGACATAATGTTAAATGCTTTACAAATCTTGTATCTTACAGAATCCTCCCCAAAACTGCAGATGAGGGAAGTCAAGTTTGAAGAAGTTAGGTAACTTGTCCCAGGGTATGCAGCTAGGAAGAGGCATAGCTGGGTTTAGCTCAATTCAAACCCTGGTCTGGTTTTCTCCAAATAACATTCCATTAAAGGCTTTTTCTACTGCCTCTCTCAGAGCCCTGCCTGGCCCGGCAGCTCTGTCCTTCTCAGCTGGTCAGAGGACACTCGAGGGCCTTGTGATACTGCTCACCAGCCAGCTGGGCTCTGTTGCCACCCGTGAGGCTCACGATCCAGTCCCTCTGAATGGTGATGGTCAGCGCGGTGGTGGCCAGGTTCGCCAAAGCTGCCAGGGTGGTTACCACCGCGTAGCAGGCCACCTGCCCAGGGAAGGGAAAGGGATTTTTGAACCCCAGAATAGAAATGGAAGCTTATCGTTGCTCTCCCAGCCCACTGTGGTACATACAGGTATTTATCTGACAGCTCAAGGAACAGCTACATGAACGCAGAGACTTTTGTGAGAAAAAATTTGATGTAGGTTTGGAGCCAAATGCGATTGCATTAAGGCTAAGTGTTTTCTTCTCCCACCGGGTCAGCGCCTCAGCGCCAGAGCCAATGCTAATTTGTACCTTGCAGACACAGACTCTGCTGTTCTACCGCCTGCATGTCTGTGGGATCTCAGCTCGGCTTCACAAATTAGGGGAGAGGAGAACTTTTAAGGGAAAGTGGGCAGGGCTGCCCAAAGAACGCTCCCTGACTGACACTTAGGTCTGTGTCCATGACATGCGCGCTGGCGGCGTGGGAGGGAGACGGGAGACACTCACAGTCAACCAGCCGTGCCAGATTTGTTCCATCTCCCTCTTGTAGGAGAATACGAGCATCAGGACGATGCAGCAGGCAGTGACAGAGGCGTTCTGAGTGAAGAGGGAGGCGAGAGCAACTGTGAACGGAAACACCCCAGCCCAACATTAACTCTCGGTTTTAAGAGGCAGGTCACAACTACATCATCACTGAATACAGACTAACTGCATTTGGTCAAATCCTGTGGCAACCGGAGTTAGCGTTTTCATCAGCAATCACAGGCTTAAGTAAGAGGCAAAAAGCAGGCTCTTGCACACACTTAAGGCAAAGCCTTTGCAACCCCAAGGAAGAAAAAAAAAAGCCGGACTTTACAAGTGAATGAAAGCATCAGAGAAAGATCATATGAAAAGCTGGCTTCTAGGTAAATCAAGGAACTTAACATTTTCCACTGCTACACCACACTCTTCTGTATTGAATTTGTAACTGAAGTTATCAATTTGGCCTAAGGACCAGCACTCTAGATTTTAAATAAGCTAGCCTTTTCAGTGATGTGGCTCCAGAGAATGCCTTTCCAAGTCTCCTAGGTGGAATGAAAACAATCATGTTGGCTAGTAATGAAAAGAATATGAAAAACCCAGGATAGCCTACATTCTTACTGGACAAAGGAAGCTTACGGAGATACAGCCAAAAGCTAAAAGTAGATCTACATTTGAACAAATAAGTCTCCAGATATTAATTACTAGTTTAGACAAATTACCTGGTACAAAAGATCTTTTACACATAGATATCGTCTCTAATAAAAATAACACCAAGTATGTTATACACAGGTAATACCAGAATATTAAAAAGAAAGGATGCTTTTTCAGGAATTTAATATTAAAAACCTGTACCTAGTAAAAATCTAAAAACTACATGAAAATATGTGAAATATAGCACCAGAGCATGATGACATAAAGCTGTATAACTCTTTTTCTAGAGTTTTTAAGTTATGCTCTCTTGCTGTTAAGTTCATATTTGTCATTTTATTTCACTAAATTTTATTTCACTATAGCCCCGCAAAAGCTAGTGAGGTCATAATATAGCATTTAATTATGTATGTCATATATGTGCCATAGTTAAGAGTATTACCTTTATTTCTTGGTTTCCTGTCGATCCAATCACCAATTAAGACCCCAAATATTAATACAGATCCAGCCACCACTAAGCCAAACACTGCTGATAGAAGAAGATTATGTCCATATAATTCTATCAGGAACACAGACATGGCAAAGTGCCACATTCGGTCACCCTGCAAGTCAGTAGAGGCAAAGCATGTGTTAATCATTGACCTAAAAGATGGAACAAAGTTAAAATCCAGGAGGATGCATTTCTCCCAAAGGACATGTAATATGTAGGATTTAAAAACCAAATGTCAACATTATACTTTTATGCAGCACATCCATAACTTTAATTTTATGCAATATAGTTATACATTTAGAAAGCTGGACAGAATATATTTTAAAATCTTAAGAGCATCAAAGAGTAAAGAAGCTAATGAGAAAATATCAGACAAACACTTGGGAGAACCTGAGAGCCCCAGGAAATAAGCCAGGATGCCCTGAGGACATCTGCTGATTCAGGAAAAAACAGCAGTGAAATACAATAGCAGTTTTGGTGGCCTCAGAAAGTCAGATGATAGAAGTCCATGGTACCAAAGATAGGGACTAAGATAAACTAGTTTCTACTTTAAGCTGAGACCCCATGTAACTAAACTCTCCATATAAGCAAGGGTAAACCTGAAGCAAACCAGCCCTTGCATGGACTTGTAGTCCCGTTGTACCTCATCTAGATGGTCCAGGAAACCTCAAGCCTTGAACTTAGATTAAAGTGTTCCCAAATGACTAGTGCCCACTATGTATCTGGTAGAAGCCAATTAAAATTCTTTCTAAAGGAAGATGCCATTATCTGAGACATTGAAGAACCCCTAAAATAATTTTTAAATACAATACCCAGCATATAGCCAAAAATAACCAATGATACAAGGAAATGAAGCACCAGGAGCCAGATAACTAAGAGATAACTAAAACAGGATCTATGGAGACTTCACGTATTTATATTATCAGACACTGGCTGGAAAATAGTATTAATAACACTTACTATATTTAAAGAAATAAATGCCAAGTCTGATAATCTGAACAGGGAATTGGAAACTATAAGAAGTGACATGGGCAGTTTGAAAGAGAACTAAATAGAAATTTTAGGACTGAAAAACATAACAACAGAAACTAAAATTAAAAGCTCAATTGATAGGTTTCATAGCAGATTAGACATAACCCAATCTTTACTCAGTTAACTATAGATTTGGCTGAGGAAACAGCCTGCAATAAAACACAGAAAGACAAAATGAGGGGAAGGACGATAAGAAGAGAAGATGAGAAAGGAGAAAAAGAAACACACAATGGGCCAAACAAATAGAAAACACAAATCACAAAATAAGATGGTAGATTTAGCTTAAATATATCATTAGTTATTACTAAGCATAAATGGACTATATGTTCAACTTAAAGGATAAAGATTGACAAATTGAATTTAAAAATACAACTGTGTGCTGTTTAAAAAGAAACATTAAAACAAAAAAATAAGAAAGAATGAATAACGATATACCATACAGACACTAGTCAAAAGAAATCTATGTCACTAAATTAATGCCAGAGAAAATAGACTTTAAGGCAAAAAGTCACACTTGAAATAAAGAGAAACATTTCATAATGATAAAATTGCAACCCACTGGAAAGATATAAAAATTCCAATTTTGTATGTATCTAATAACAAGGGCTCAAAATATATGACCCAAAAATGTGTAGAATTAAAAGGTGAAGTAGGCAATCATTGTGGGAGATTTTAACTCACCACCTCCCTCTTGGTAATTGATAGAACAAGCAAATAATATAAATTTTTAAATGTGTGTGTGTTCGTTCTACCTAAAAGTCACATAAAAAACACTGTACCCAACAACTTCAGAATACACATACTTTTCAAGCACATGAAACATTTGTAAAAATTGATCATATAATAGATCATAGAGCAAATTTTAATTTCAAAGTATTGAAATCATACAGAAGATTTTCTCTGAACTCGAGGCAGTTAAGCTAAAAATCAATAAGAAGAAAATCCGAAAATCCTCATGTTTGTAGATTAAAGAATACATTTCTAAATAATCCATAGATCAAACTAGCAATCACAAAGGACATTATAAAATTTTTTAACAAAGCATAGCAAAACTTGTCAGATGCAGCTTAAGCTCTATTTAAAGTGAAATGTACAGTCTTAAAGGCATATATTAGAAAGGAAAGGCTGAATTTATTAAGAAGTTAGAAAGAGAACAGAAAATTGAACCCAAAGAAAGTAGAAGAAAGGTAGTAATAAAGGTAAGAGCAGAAATTAATGAACTAGGAAAATGAAGACACAATAGCAAGCTTGATAAAGCCAAAAGCTGGCTCTTTGGAAAGATTGATAAAATCAGTTTTGATATATTGTACAATGAAGTACTATACAACAATGAAAAGTACCAGGCCAGGGCTGCATGCAATAACTGAGTATTACAAACATAATGTCAGGCAAAAGAAGTGAGACATAATAGAATATCTATGGTAAGATTGAATTTATATATAGTTCGAAGACTACATAATTTTAGGATGCCTACACAGTGATAAAACTACAAAGAAAACAAGGAAATCCCATTAAAGTGAGGCTCCTGGCTTCTTCTCATTGGTGAGGAAGGGGTATGACTGAGAGTGTCCCCTTGAGGGACATCTTGGGTGCTGGCTACATCCTAGGTCTTCACCTGATGGTGGTTTCATGGTATTCACTTCATAATTACTTATTATTATTGCTCCTACACATATGTTTCATGCACTTTTTTCTATTTGTTCTATATATGATAATTCAAACATCTTTAAATAAAAATGCACACACATATTTTGAGACATTCTAATGTCTTTAATATTAAAGTTCTCTTAACCATCCAAAAACATTAATTTCATTTTGATTTATCTTACCCACATCGATAAGGCACAGCTTACATAAATCAAAAATCTTGGACTCATGAGGTAGATCAAAGTTGTTCCTAAAACACATATATTCAAACCATAAGCATTATGAAATAGTAAAATATATATATTTATTTAAAACAAATTTTTCCAGTAACACAGAGAAAGTAGAATGCTATTTAACAAGAATTTGCTTTTAGAGAGTAGCCCAGTGCTGAACAAAAATACAGGCAACAGAAAAGCATATAGTTTGCTCAACAAGTTAGGAGATTCTCAAGGTATTTGTTAAAAAAAAAAAAAAAAATGAATGTCCACTCTGGACAACTTCCACCTCCGTCTCTCTGCACATCTGCTCTTGTCAAGGTCGTCCATGATCCCCGCACGGGTCAATCCAGTCGTCAATTCCGAGTGTTCATCTAAGCACTTGGCAAATCTCTCCCTTCCTCCAGGGTGAAAAACCTTCTCCACGAGTCCCCCAATACCCACATCTTCTGCTCTTTCTCCTACTTCACTGGATGTTCCTTTTAATGCCTCCTTCCCCAAGCTCTAATCTTTAGAGTCCCCAGGTCCCCAGCCTGGGATCTCCTCTATTTTCCGTCTAAACTCACTCCTCTAATGACATTCAGCCTCATGATTTAAAATACCATTTACAAGGCTGACAAGTCCCAAATCTGTAAGTCCAGCGAGCACCTCTCATCTGAACTCTAGATTCCTGTATCTAACCTCTTGTTCAGCCTCAGCTGGATGGTGAGTCGGCACACTAAATGGAACATGTCCGAAACAGAACTCCTGACCTTCTCACATCCAAACCTGTTCCACCCCCTCTTCTCTTCTCCATCATACTAAATGAACACACCATCCTTCCTGTTGCTCAGACCGGAAAACCTTGGACTCTTCTCTCTTTTATACCACATACTTCAATCAGCCACCATGTTGCCTGAACCTTCAAAAAAATAACCTGAACCTGATTACTTTTCACCACCGCTACTGCTACCAGCCTAGACACCCTCACCTCTCACCTGGATTATTGTGACATCCCTCATGTACCTCCCTCCTCTGCCCACTTTCAATCTACCTTCATCACGGCAGCCACAATGGTCCTATTAAAAACCCAAGTCCGATCATGTAATTCCTCTGCTCAAAACCTCTAACGGTTCCCATCTCACCCAGAGCAAAGCCCAAAGTCCTTAAAAGGCCCTACAGAACTGCTTCCCTCCATTTTCTTCTCTGACCTCATCTTTTATGACTCAACCCCATTCATCACGCTCCAGCCACAGTCGCCATCGCTGGCCCTGTGCACTGGCCGCTCCCTCTGTTTGGCAAGCTCTTCCCTCAGGGGTGCACGTGACCCACCTCATCAGCCTCATCAACTCCATCAGCTCTTTGCTTAAAAGTTATTTTTTGGGCTGGGCGTGATAGCTCATACCTGTAATCCCAGCACATTGGGAGGCTGAGGTGGGAAGATTGCTTGAGGCCAGGAATTTGAGACCAGCCTTGGCAACATAATGAGACTGTGTCTCTAAAAAAAAATTAAAAAATCAGCCAGGTGTGGTGGTGCACACCTGTAGTCCCAGCTACTTAGGAGGCTGAGGCAGGAGGATCCCTTGAACCCAGGAATTCGAGGTTACAGAGAACTGTGATCACACCACTGCACTCCAGCCCGGGTGACAGAACAAGACTCTGTCTCTAAAAACTAAAATTAAAAAAATTTTAAAAAGTTATTTATTCAGTGGGGCCTTCCTTATCCATCCTATCTAAAAACTGCACCCTCCAAACCAGCACTAACCAATAGAACTTTCTACAAAGATGAAACTATATCTTCACTGTCCAATAGGAAAGCAGCTGTGTGTCTCTCAAGCACTGGAAATGTGGCTGGTATGACTGAGAAACTGAATTTTTAATTTAATTTAATTTAATTTTATTTTTTGAGACAGAGTCTTACTGTGTTGCCCGGGCTAGAGTGCTGTGGCGTCAGCCTAACTTACAGCAACCTCAAACTCCTAGGCTCAAGTGATCCTCCTGCCTTAGCCTCCCGAGTAGCTGGGACTACAAACATGTACCACCATGCCCGGCTAATTTTTCTTTTATTTTTAGTTGTCCAGGTAATTTTTTTTTCTATTTCTTTTTTAGTAGAAACTGGGTCTCACTCTTGCTCAGGCTGGTCTCAACTCCTGAGCTCAAACGATCCACCCGCCTCAGCCTTTCAGAGTGCTAGGATTGTAGGCGTGAGCCATCGCGCCTGGCCATGAATTTTTAATTTTCAGTAATTTAATTATCAATAGCCACACAAGGCTAGTGGCTACCATGTTATAAGCACAGCATGTATATATTCCTTTTGCTGCTTTCTTTTTTCTTTACTATTTGTCATTAACATATTATATAATTCACTTACAATGTATGTGTATATCTTGTTTATAATTTGTTCTCCCCACTAGAATGCAAGTGGGGAAACAAATTATGGACTACATGGAGAATGTAGTGCACAAGGGGAAAGATCTTCATCTGTTTTGTTCACTACCATATTCCCAGTACCAAGAACAGTTCCTGGTACATAGCACACAGTCAAAACACGTTTATTGCGTGAATGAATAGAGATGCAGCAGAAGGCTCTACAAGCCCCACTCCGGCACTAGTCTGCTCTCTGTTCATTTGCTGGGCCTTGATCTAAATCTCACCTCCTGACCCGGATGCTCATACGTTCGTCTGGCCCTTCTCCTGACATGTCCACCCACGCAGATGACCTTATCTGGTTTCCCAATGGTGGACCCACTACCATCACTTCAACCCACCACTCTGTAGCCTCTTGATTTGGGCCCATCCAAAGGCTCTCAACCAGCCTGGTCTCTGTTGAGCTTCTCTTCAACTAGGCTTACCTGAGACAACAAATAGCCAAGATGCACGGGGCAGACCTGGAGTGCCGTCAACCTATGCTTCTCTTTGCTAAGACTCCAGAGAACAGCGCAGCCCATCAGAGCATCTCTTGGCAGTCAACCAGAGTTATAAGGTAGACTTCAGACACCAACACCACACACCCAAGCAACAGACAAATGGACCGGTGATGAGGGACTTTTGCATACTCAATAACCTCTTGAGCATAGACCATGTCCTTCTTTGCCTTCCCAGGACACATGACTATGCCTCCCAGTGATGGTTGGGTGGCTATGACCAGTCTGAGAATTCATTCCAATACATCTATAAGGAGTGTGCAACACCCTCTTTGGGAGAAAGCATACTATTGGACTAAGGCATAGTGAAAGGGACAGAAGAGAACTCTAGTGATGACTATTACTTGTTATAACCAACAAATAGGTTTCCATTTTAAGAGCCCAGATGTCAAGAGTATCCTATTATAGTGGCCTCACACAGGCTGGGGAGGAAGCAGAAATTAGAACAGTTATTGAAAGCTCTCAGTTTTCTCTTTCTTTATTAAGTCTAATGACTCAGGCTTAATTTGGGGCTTTTTGTAAACGGCTGGGCACATCCCTCTTGCATAGATGAAAGAATGTGTAACCCATCTGTTATAATGCCTTGTATATAATGGACACTCCACACATTGCAGCTAAGAATATGAGAAGTAGTAATATATACCCCATTCTGCTGCATAATGTCTATCACAATGAGAACAATCTTCAAAAGTGAACTGCATATTGAAATGGTATTACCAAAATTGAAAGTGAAGCAAAAAATAGTTTTCATGGACGGTTAAAAAGTTTCTGTTTCACTGGGCTAAAAAAGATAGGAAAGCTAAAGTTTCCTTGTGGGCACCATTTCTCTTTCTGTTAAACATCAACGTAATATAGTACAGAATGAGTTTTAGTTTTAATTTCCTTTAAAAATCATTTCTGTTATCTAGTGAAACAATTGAGGTTATCTAGTAAAACAGACCAATGTCCCTTCTAGAGGAAAAGGGCACCTGTTTACCAAATGACAAGTAGCTGCTGTTTTCTCCTTTTTCTTGCTAACAGAACACCGAGTTTGTTCAGGGTGGCAATACACCCACAGCCCAAGGGGATGGGTCACAATGGATCTAAATCCCTTGCAGTGATTTCATTTCCCAGACTCCTCTGTGGCTAGGATTGGCCATAGGACTGTTCTAGCCAGGAAGGTCCTGGGGGTTCCTGGGGAAGATTTTGCTTTCTGATAAATGAATCAAGTGCAAGAGGAAAATGTGTTTTGCTTTTTTTTTTTTTTTTTTTTGCTTTGTGCACCCACATCCTGCCTTTGACTGCGACCGTGATGCCTAGTGCTGCAGCAGCTGTCTTGCAATCATGAATCGATAGTGCGGAAGTCAATGTGTGAGAATGGCAAGGCAGATGGACAGAACAACATGGGGTCTTGATAGCATCGCTGAGTGGCTGCACCAAGCCTGAATGGATGTCTACTGCAATTCTTGTTTAGTAAAGAATGAATGTTCTTAAAATTTAAACTCCTATCAATTGAGGTTTTACTTTTTTTATTTGCAGCCAGAAGCATTTCCAGCTGATACATAGATCTTTAATGACTGGCTCAATAACTGCCCGTATACACAGTGTCTAAATTTAACTACTTCTAATATTTACCATATTTGCTTTATCTTTGTGTATCTTCAATATATGTGGAAAATAAGTTGTAGATATCATAATACTTTACCCTTTCAGCACATATCTGTTAAAAATAAGAACATTTTCCTTTATAACCACAACGCATTATACCTCCTAGAGATATTAATAATTCTGTGATATCATCTGAGAGCTAGCCCTTATTCAGTTTCCTTTATTATTCCCAACATGTGTTTTTGCGGTTGGAGAAAGTTTCCACTTAAATGGGACAAATGGGACTTGAGATTTTGTTTTACTTCTTCTTTTAATCAAAAAGGAAGATTCGCTACTCTTTCCTTCTGTGGCTACCAAGTTTCACTCTCCAGCCCATGTGAGCCCAGTAGAGCCCCTGGGAAGATTTGAATAAAGCTCTGAAGTTAAAGACTGTAGTAAGTCACTTAACAGCCTCATCCACATATCTTCCAAAAGTACTGTAAGAATTCCCACTTGGAAACTTACCTGGGATTGAGCTCCTGTGTACTGATCCTCTTAGACAGGCAGGCAGCGGACTGTGAACAGTCAATGTGGAGTACGGTGCCATCTCCGTGAGACAGGCTTCTTGGTTTGGGGTCCTAACTTTACCCCCTTCCCCAAACAGCCCCACACATCACACTCACAATTTATAAGCAACAATGTGAGAGAATAAACAGGAGATGACATTTTTACCCATAGCCGTGGTAATTATAATACTAATTGTGTATCTGAAATAGTCAACACCTTTTTATAAATATGATTTTTAAAAATTAGGATGCACCCACACTCCAGAAGAGAGAGATGGGGAAACAAAGCTAATTGCTTTGTGACATTTAAATTAGTGAAATCAATTAAGATTTTTCTAGAACATTGCTATGTAAAAGGACAAATGTTTGATTATCTTTGCTTATTTTTTTAACCTCCTATTTTACTTAATTAAGACCACGATGGTCAGAGGGACTGTGCAACTTTAGAGTGACGTGAATGCAGCCATGCTACCCACGGAGGCCGTCTGCCCCTTTCTCAAGTGGAGCTTATTAAAGTTACGTCTAACCAGGGGCTTACCTAAAAGACTCTTCCCTCTTGTCATTCTCCTGATGCCTGAAGTTTTTGTCTGTTTTTCCTCATTTCCAGAATTTTCAGTATCATTTAATTCTCCCACCATAACTACATGCTAGGAGAAAAAGGTTTCAAATAATGAAAAATACATTCAAACTACTATCAGATGGTCCTAAAGGGAAGAAGTCAATGTGCTTTAACTTAATTCCAATTGGATTTATATTTATAACCATTTATATTTCACTTATGTCAACCACAGAAAGTTAATTGTGTGATCTATTGTAAGGGCTTTATTGCATATGAATAAAGTCATAGCAATTGTCATCGACAAATAGAGGCTGATTATTAACACTCAGAACTAATCATTTGGGGAGGTGGAGGGGACATTCAGCCAGCTATAATCAGAGACTCACGGATTAATCACACACACAAAAAGGGTTAAAGATATGTTTTGACTAAGTTATCTGTGTTGTCATTCAACCCAGGAACAATGGTGTAAGTAATCTGTCCCTCTGTAACATGTTATTTTTTCAACTTTAATTTTTCAGCAGGGTAAATTTATTAAGTTTGGTAACTTATAATTAATGCAAGTTACAAATAAAAACTTCATCGCATTTTCACTAATACATAGAAGCAAATGCTTGCTTCTGCTAATGACTATTTTCTAGATAGAGTTCGAATAAGGACTTTCTAAAACTTTAGCAGTTTGCTTACCGAGCGTAGGCAGCAGGAAGGTTGGGTCTTTCACTGCACTCCCAGAGGCCGTATAGAAAGATGAATTTCAAAGCAGTGTAGCAAACGGCTTCTAAACCACACACGGGTGTTGCTCCCATGGAGCGCTTTGTGCAGAAAGTGCTGGAGGTGCAAATGTTTCCTGTGGGCTGTCGAAAGAGAGGCCAGCAGTTTCTGCCACCCGTGACTGCCCAGCAAAATGTGGTCTGGCGGGGGCCCTTCTAGGCCCATAGGTCGCTGCACTGGGAGAGGGGGACACAGAGTGCAGCTAATCCCGGGGGCTCACACAAGGACAAGACATGTCCAAAATGTCCTTGTCCAGTAAAAACCTAGGACACATACAGGGACATTCACTAAGAGTCTTAAAAGAAGAAAGTTTTATTTCGTGCTTTGAAATATGTCTGAAATCACTTAGAGGCAAATAAGAGCTGGCCCTCTGCAGAGTTAAGTGGGCAACGTGTCTCCAGATCTCCGTGCTCAGAGACTGCCCCCTTAGTACCGGGGTTCTCCAGGCCTTTTCAGGGCAAGGATGCATAGTGTCTCTTTCTTTCCCCACTCCCCCTTCGAAGCTTTCACCCCTATATGCGGTGGCTCAATCCCTAGGCCAACTCCACCAGCCAGCCCTTAAACAGATGAGTCCTGCTAAAGGCTAATGCCAAGCATGAGTCTTGGACTGGTCCTCCTAAGTCAATTAGCCTTCTAAGAGCCATGCCGACCCGACCAAAAGTATTCCATCTTTATGGGAATTCCAAGAACCAGTATTTTCTCTTGGGTGGTAGAGGGTGGGATTGGGAACATTTCCAGGTCTTTAGCTCATAACATAATGGACACCATTTAGCGGCGGCTGTGGCCCAACCAAAAGAAAAAAATTCTGTCCCAAGACCTTAGAACATTGAGTAAAGGACCCTCAAGGCCCTGATTCACTTCAGTAATGACCTAAAATATTTCTCTCAGACAGGCTCAGATCCCTGAGACTACCTCTGTGTTTAGCCCAAGCATCTTGTCTGCAGTTAATGGCAGAGAGTTAGTTGAGAAATCTAAGATAACGAGGCTTTTGCTTTATAAATGTTCTACCCGAGAAATCCAAAAAGATAAAATGAAAGCATTCCATTTGACACGTTCTAGATAAGTTATTTAAATTTTGCTACAAACGCTTCAGCCTAAAATAAATGGCTTTGTTTGTAGAAATGCGTTCCACACATTTGTCAAAGCTCCTCACCCATTTGGAAGTGCTGTAGTCCTGGTAACTGGGGAGCTGGGGGGTGCCTGAGTCCCGCAGGCTGACAGGGTGTGACACGAGCACCACAGCAATAGGACTCAAGTCGCCATACCGCCAACCCTATCTCAAGGCCAGGGACAGGGTGGGCAGAGCAGGCACTTGAGAAACCCATTTCCCATCAAATGGCTCCGAAGTACTGCAAATTTTCCCAACTGAAGTATTATGCACACGATAAACATGTTATAGATATGTATACATACATCGATATACATGCATAGTATATACGTACACATATACATAAGTGTATGTATACATGTTTAATCACAGATTCCTGCAGTGTAACTCAAACTTTCAGCGATGAATCAGAGATGTCTTTGTTATGAATAGAGAAATAATGAAATAATTCCCAAAGTTGGACAGAGGTGGGGAGGGGGCAGGGAGAAAAGTGTCAAGTAGCATAAGATGATCAACCAGCTTCCTGAAAAGTAACTTTCTCTACATAAACTATAAAAATCATTCCAAAGTTTGCCACATTATGCTTTCTATACCTTTCAGGAACAAAACTGACACATCCAAAGTAAATATTGACACAAGAGAAAAGGGATTAGTGACTGGCCCCCGGCAGGCTAGCCCTTACCTCTTTCAAAATCGGTTTCTTGCTGTTTATGTTTACTGTTGCTGTTTTAAATAAAATGAACTGGTAATTGAGAAACTGTTGCTAGGTTTGTACACAATAGTACATGGTTTTTCACTCTCCAAAGGAGAACGTTTTCCCCTCGCTACACATCACCTGATAGAATTATGCACTTGAGACTTGGTAGCGCAGGGGCATTTGAAACCTGAAGCGAAAAGGCTCAAAGGGATGCCAAGAGGAAGCAGATTAGACAGAAGTTCTCTCCAAAGGGAGCATTTTCTGGTTTAGATGAAAGTATATTTTCCAGCCTGATGCGCTCCCCCCATAGACACGGGTCATCAGCGCTCCCTGAGCTCCGGGATTGCGGACTCCTGTGCCCGCACAGATGCTGGAGTTAAACACCTGGGTTCAGATCCAGGCTTTTCTGCCTACCAGCTCTATGCCTGAGATCAGGCTCACTGGTTTCTTTACACCTCGGTTTTTCATCTCTAAAATGGTGCTAATGACAGTATTCATATCACAGAGTGATTATGAAGATTAAATGAAAATGATACTGTGTGAAGGTGCTTAGGAGAGTGTCTGGGGTAGTTAGTGCTCAAAAGAGCACAGCTGTTGTCATTTATTAGTAGTATTTACACATTCAATTGTTATTATCACTATCATTATTATATTCAAGGTGTGAAATGACAATCAACGTGAAGAAGTGGGCAGGGAGCACCTTTGGGGAAGATAACCCACAAATACTCTCTTTCTTTTCCCTCTATGTCAGACTGTGACTCTGAGAGCTTTGGGACTAACCTAGACATTCCCACTGGGATTAAGGTGACAGGCTGAGTCCCCAGAGCATGATCCATAGTGTTAGCAAAAAAGCCATCACAGTGACACAGAGCACAACAAGAAACACAGGTTTACTCTTTTAAATTAATTCTTAAACAATTAATCCATAGATTCTCCTTATAAAAATTCATACAATGCAGATAAGAACAAACTTTCCTTTGGCCACCACCCCTGATCCTAGAGCCCTGCCCGGAGGTGAGCACTGTTGTCAGCGTGGAATCCATTCGTCCACACCTTGTCCATAGAACATGTACACTGTTCATTTTGGTTCACATAAATGGACTCACACGCTACGTACTATTTCGCAGCTGCTTTTTTAATTCAATAGTGTCTGGAGATGTATCCATGTTAGTATTCCTTTTTAAAATTTGTGTCTATTCTACTAATCATAATGGATTTACTTCAACAGGTCTGATGAGCATCCCTCCCTTGCCCCCTTCCATCTGTTCCAGAAGCCATTGCTTTGTGGGAGAAATGCCACTGGCCTGAGATACTGGATATTTGTTCTTTGGCTGTAGCTATTGTAATAGCTAAACAATTATATCTAAACAAAAGACGTAGCTATTATATTTTTTGTCATTGTCTAAACAAAAGACGTAGCTATTATATTAAATAACTAGAAGTGAGGCCTTGAGCTAATCCTTCAGCCACTCCAAAATTCCATTCCCTTACCTATTAAATGAGAGATGGATTATATGATTTCTGAGTTTCCAAACAGCTACGATAATCAGTGTTTTGGGTACTGAGACAGAGAAAAGCTATTTCTTCAAAATATCAGAATGAAAAAAGTTGTGTGAGTGGGTAAAAGCTGATGATCTCTAAGGAGCTTCTGCTTAGTAACAGGTATGTGTTGCCCGCAAAGTCAGGTCTAGCCCTGAACTGAAGCCTTGCTTACCTAATTCTTTTAATGTATGCATAGTATTCCATAGTACGTGGGCTTTATTTGACATCTCAGGAGTCAAGGTGTTTTTGAGTAGTCACAGCACAAATTCTTCTGATAGAACTTGGTTGAAAGTAATTACAGCTGGGCTGTTTATTAGGGATGGAATTAGAGTGTTAGAGGACAGGCTTGGATAAAGAAACACGAAAAGAGAGGGATTTGAGTGCCCTGAAAAGTTGTGTTCAGTCATTTCTTCAACACTTATCGAGTGCCTACTGAGCCCTGTGGTGGGGAGATTAAAATAAAGAACCAAGACCGCTGGGAAGCCTTTGTGCTTCCCCAGTCTCAGCCACTGCTTGCTGTCTGCCCACAGGGAGTCCGCCTTATGGGGTGGTTCTCTTGCTCCCCAGTCCATCCCCAAGGCCCTCTACTGTGGGAGAGTTCGGATGAAGCCTTTGAGGGCTGCTTGTCCGCATGTCTTTTTCACGAGGCTTCCTTCAACACTGCTATTAATGTTTCATCAGTGGAGGAGGAGGGTGGTTGGCAAAAACCTTTTTATTACTCTTATCTTTGTTTCTGGAACATAAAAAAATTTATCATTACTGACACCAAAAAAGGAAGAGGAAGAAAAAAAAAAAGAAAGAAAGAAATGTTCTTTCACTAGGAAACAGAAAACTGGGACCTATTGCGGTGTGGATGAGCAGTGACGTCACTGAGGGCGGGGCGAGCGGGCAGGTGATACATGAGGGTCGCTATGTTGGATGAGGAGGATGGGGAACCCCCGCAAACTGCCCACCTTCGTCCCTTTCCTCTGAACTGCAGTGGGCTGCAAGGACTTGGGGAGTTTGTAGCGTGACCTGCCCCCACGCAGCCTGGTGCTGAGCCCTCAGAGAAGCCCAGTTCTAGCCGTCTGCCCCCGACACCACATTCTGCTGGACTTGTTCACACTCCCAACCACATTCCTGCTCCCTGTGTATGGTGCCCTCGCTCCGCGACTGAGGGGCAGCCGAATCTACTCATTACTTCACTCCGAAGATCAGCCTTGTCTCTGGAGTCACAGATACAAAGCATGGACCCTCCCAACCCCGATCTGGTTCCCCAGTTGACTGAGGAAGGTCCATCCTTAGCCTCCAGCCCTTGGACTCCCTGCCTGCCTACATCAAACGGATTTAGAGTAAAGCCAGCATACAACGGACCCTAGTGTCCTTTCTTAGCGTGCTAAACGTTAATCCACGGACGGCTGAGCGAGTCCTCCCCTTCGGGTGTCCCGCCGCCTCCCCACCCTCCACACACTAATCACTCCAGTTCAGAGCCTGCCTTCCTGACAACTGTATCCCTGCCTCCGAACTGCTTTGAATTTTTGTCTCAATCGCTATGTGACTTTCAGCATTCCTATATTTTTTTTTCCTCACATTAACCTTATTTTGCCCCCAACGGTGAGGCAAACCACCTTGAAAAGTTTTGGAAACATCATTTCCATATTGTAAGTCATCATACTTTGTCGGCTGAAATTCATTCATTGCTCCTTAGCGAGTCGTCATAATTTAATTATTTGCCCTTTAGATCTCTATTTTTCTAACCGATAACATGCAAAGATGGTGTAGGGCAAAGATGGTGTAGGGCAAAGATAGCGCGAAACACCAGCAAGGGTGGGAACCTGTTTTTATTATGATGATGTCCTTATGTTGTACAGACTGTGATATCCGCTAGATGAGTTCTGTGGGTAATATTATATTTGAAATGAAAAAGATTCCACGTTCTTCCAAATTTGCATTCTCAAGGGCTGTCTTCTTGAATTTCTATATTTTAAAAACAGTCTTCTGACAATTAAGATCGTATTTAAATCGGCTTTGCAAATTCCAGCAAGAAACTGAGTCCCCAGCATTTGAGGATTTATTCTGTCGACTTCCCTTGCTTCCCCCTAGCCAAAAAGATAAGCCATTTTTTAAAAATTGTATAATTACTTAAAAAGAAATGTAAGTATTCAACATATAGCTAACTAGGCTCCCTGGGAATTATGCTGCAGAAGGAGAGGGACAAGAGGAGACAATGCCAAGAACTGGGAGGGGAAAACTGATAAATTGAATATGACTATAAAGCCATATGGAACAAAGGAAATTTTAATGAGCAGACTGCAATTCTGGTCACTCTGTAGGGTTTAGTTATTTCTGAATTAATCCTGAATTAATTTATTGAAATGACCACTACAAAGCTGTTTTAAGGCAACAGGACACACCGTTCTGCGGTTGCATGAATTCCTTTCATGTGACAGTTATACAGCAAGACTAAAGCATAGAGCTGTCTAGCAACAGCATAGCCCAGGAAGAAAAGTGGACTTTGGTTCCAATTTACCTATGGGTTCCTGACTTGTTGAGGTCTCTGAGAGTGTCTGCATCTTGGCTTTGCTTTTTATATGATTGTCTTTGATCATTGCATGGATTTTTAAAAAAATGTACTGAGCATTCCCTGGCAGAGAGAAGAAAGGCCATCTTCCATACTAAGCCTCTCTGCCATCTGTATTTTTATTTTTTATTTTTTCTCTTCCTAAGGGGGAGTCTTTTCTGACAGCTAGGAGTTCAGAGTGTAAACCCACCCCTTATTAGCTCTGAACATCAGGCAAATGACTTGACTTCTCTAAGTCTCATGTACTGAACAAATATTTGTTGAGCTACTATGTGCTGAGCAGTTTTCTAAGGGATGGGGATTCAGGCAGGAACAAGGTAGAGCCCCCACTGAATAAGTTCACATTCTTATGATAGGAGACTTATGATAGGAACAGGAGGGCAAAGAGGCACTTAGAGTGTCAGAGGGCACTAAGTGTGATAAGAAAAGGTAAGCAGGGTAAAGGGAAAGTGTGAGGAAGGGAGGTTATTTCAGATAGAGCCATCAGGAAAGGGCCCTCCAGGTGATGAGATTTTACCAGAAACTAAATGAGGTAAGAAAGTGAGTCATATCTCAGGGAGAGACAGACATTGCAGACTTCAAGGTAGGAACAAGCTTGGCTTGTGCCTAGAATGGCAAGGAGCCAGCATGGCTGGAGTGAGGTCCGTGTGGGGCAGCGAAGGAGATGAGATCGGGGAGGTGCATGGGGTCAGGGCATATGTGCCCCGTGGACCACTGTGGGACTTCCGATTTGATTCAGTGACAGGAAGCAATTGGAGAGTTTTAGCAGAGTAGTGATGTGATCTGATTTCGTTTTATAAAATGTGCTCAGGTTGATTTTGTGGAGAATGGACTACATGGGGGTAAACATGGAGGCAGAAACACAAGGAAGGGGGTTATAAAATGGCCATTGCAAGGCATGTGATGGTATTTAACTAATCTATGAGGATAATGGTAGCAACAATCACAGGGTGCTGTTGTGAGAATTAAATGAGGTAATACACATAAGTGGCTTACCACTCTGCCTAGGAGATAGTACTAACGCAGTGTTAGCATTCGTATTATCATCATGGTTCCTATTTTGAGGTGATTCTCCTACCCCCCACTGTAGCTCCTTTTCTAAGCTTTGGCACATTGCTTAAGGAGTTCCAAATATTTCATAAACTTTTCCAAACATTTCATCCCCTGCCCTAGGGCAGCCTTGCATACAGGAAGATTTAGGCGTTTGGTCAGAAATGTTCAAAATGCTTGGTCAAGACTATTTTTACTCACTGTGGTTGTAAATCCTGCCATTTGTGACATTAGAGAGGCAGCATGGTGGCGAGAGCCCCGACACAGTACTGCTTCCCGGGGCGGCTGGTAATGGCGCAGGCACTTCCGGATGCCGCATAGACGGACAGCAGTGCTGGCACTGAGTGGGTGAGGTCTGGGGAGATGCTAAATGGGACGGCCCTGCACAGTAAGTGAGTTTCCACCCAGACTTCCCATGCTGTCCCTCTGGGAAACACTTAGGTGGCAGGAAAGTGTCCAGGCAAGTTGTACGTGGCCCAACTCCAAAGAAGTTACACAGCGTGGGGGACCTGGGCATGTGGCATAGAGGAAACAGTGTGGGGCTGAGGTCTTGGTCTCAACCCTAACAAGTACAAATCCTGTGACTTTAGCTATTTCATTTATCATTGTAAAGCCTTGGCTTAACAATTATCTACCATAGGCCAGATTTGCCTTATCTATAAAATGGGAGAGTTTTCCCTCCTACCTCCTTGGAAGGTTAAGTTCAGTAAGATAATGCCTATATGTCCCTCAAGTATCTCCTTAGATAAAAAGAAAAAAAAAAGATAATGCCTGTTTGGATTTATTAAGTTGTAAATCGTCATAGGGCTGAACAACCTGTCCCTCTGCACATATAAGTTGCTAACGAGATAGAAAATACAGTCTCTGTCTTAGAGAATTTATAATTCAATCATCAGTAATGAAGAGCTGCACGCTCCTATTAGAGGAGAAAGTAGGAGACCTGCTTTCAAAATTATAGGCCTGGTTTTCAGAAACAAACATCTTATATTTAATTAAACTTTGCAAATGCCAATTCTTTTTTCCTCTAGTTAAGGATATTTTCCCAAGTAGATCTATATTGTACTAAAGCATATTAAGTCAGAGATACTCAAAACACTACTTAGTCTTTTAAAAATAAAATTACAAAGAATATTGTTTATGATACCTACCTTCTTTTAAAATTGGGAAAGAAAAAATCAATGGCACAAATTACCTTTTTTCTGTTTTGCTTTGTTTTGTTTTTTTAAAAAAAAAACAAAATAAACAACTAAGATTGTCTCCATTATGGCAAGATCATCTCACTGAGAAAAATTCTGATCTGCTGAGAATAAAATTGAACTGATTTCTTTATGAAATTTCATATTTTGTAGTCAGAAAGTAGTTAATTCTATGCATTAGTTTGGTATTCAATCACTCACTAATAGATAAGATAGTATTATCTACCATATGCCAGTTTTGCATAAACTTTCAAAATTTATTCTAAAGGACATTCCTAACCCAAATAAACAATAAAATAGGAATAGGAGGCATAGGGGCAACAAACATGAAAAGACAGATTTCCTGAAATTTTTAAGGGGATAATTTTCCTTCATCAATAAAATAAATTATTAAAGAAAAATAACAAAAAATAAAGAATTGTGTTAAAAATGTGCTGAGGTTAAAAATTTGGCACACTAAGTACATAAGACTATTTGCAGTGGCAAACACTGACTGTTGTCTACTCTATATTCACCCTCTTTCTTTCCTGCTAACAAATACCAATTTGTTTCGGTAGCAGGCAGAGATCTTTCTTTTCGATACAGATGGATTCCTCCCTCTTCTAAGCATAGAATATGAATCTTAATTTGCCTAACCCAGTCACTACCTGTGGACAACGATTGGTCTAAATGTAGTGATGAAGCCCAGTTTTAGCCAATTAGACATAAACAGACATCTGCTGGATGGGCTTCCAGGAAAGCTTTTGATGCACTATATTAAAAAGGCAAGCTCTGGTCAGGGATGTGGACTGTAATTCTTTAAGCAACCACTAAATAAACAATACAAAGAAGTATAGCTAAAAAGCCCCCAACAGACAAATTAAAATGGAGTACTAAGAAAATTGTTTAAAAAGCAATAAAGTGGGAATAGAAGAACAAAAAATGGAGGTACAGATGATAAGATGATGAAATGATATACCTAAGGACAACCATGTCAATAATTACATTAGATGTTGATGATCTAAACACATCA
This sequence comes from Lepilemur ruficaudatus, assembly GCA_963574885.1. Taxonomy (NCBI): domain Eukaryota; kingdom Metazoa; phylum Chordata; class Mammalia; order Primates; family Lepilemuridae; genus Lepilemur; species Lepilemur ruficaudatus. Next base: position 13,914 of record CAUYRT010061720.1, on the reverse strand, counting down.
TTTAAAAGCAAAGATTATCAGAGTGGATAAAAAAAGTAAGACTCAACTATATGCTGTCTACAAAAGACCTACTTTAAGCAAGAAGACACAAATAGGTTGGAAAGTATATGGCATAAAAAAGATATACCATGATTTCTTAAAAAATGTTTAAGCAACTCAGGAGAGGTAGAAGAAAAAAACAGGAGAAACTAACAGAAAACAAAAGATAGAATAAAAGATTTAAGCCCTGACATGTCAATAATTATATTAAACACATTAATTAGAAGATGAAGATTGGCAGAGTTGATAAAAAAAAAACATGGCTTAACTATAGGTTGTCTATAAGAAACTTACTTCAAATATGAATCACAAGGGCATTGCTATGGATTGAATGTTTATGTCCCCCCAGATTCACATGTTGAAGCCCTAGCACCCAATGAGATGGTGCAGAGGAAGGCTGGAGAGGATATATTAATATCAGATTAAATAGACAATAAGACAAAGAATAATAATAGAGATAAAAAGAAATATGTTATAAAGATAAAAGGGGCAATCCATCAGGAACACATAACAATTATAAATATGTGTGTGCCTAATAAACAGAGCTTCAAAATACATGAAGAAAAAAACTTGACAAAATTAGAGGGAGAAAGAGGCAATTCCCAAATCCCAATAAAAGATTTTACTATACTTCTTTTAGCAATCAATAGAACAACTAGGCTAAAAAGTCAGGAAAGACATAGAAGACTTGAACAATATTATAAATTATCTTGATATCATGATTTGTATAATATTACATACATAAAATAACTGAAGAATACATATTCTCTTTAAGTGCACATGGTACATTCACCAAGATAGACCATATGCTGAGCCATAAAACAAATTTCAACAACTTTTAAGGAACTGATAACATAAAGAGTATATTCTCTGACCAAAATAGAATTAAATTAAAAATTAATAAAAATAGGATATCTAAGAAACCTCAAATACTTGGAAATTAAACAACACATTTTAAAATGTCATGTGTCAAAGAAGAAATTAGAATGGAATTTAGAAATTATTTTGAACAGAATGATAAAAATAGAACACATAAAAATATTTGGAATGCAGGTAAAGCAATGCTTAGAGAGAAAAGTATAGTTTTAAATGCTTATATTAGAAAATATGTTTTTTAATTTGTTTTTATTTGTATATATTCATATATAAGTACAATTTCATATATATTCATATATAAGTACAATTTTGCTGTATTGTGGTGAAGTCACAGCATCCAGTGCCTCCATCATTGGAACAGTACACATGGTACCCACCAGGCAACCTCCCATTGTCCCTCCCTTCTCACCGCTCCCCTACTGAGTCTCTATTGTCCATCATTCCACAAAGAAAATAATTTTAAAGTTCTAAGCCGATGATATAATATTCTACTTTAAGAAGCTAAAAAAAAATGGTAAAGTAAATCCAAAGTAGAAAGAATGAAATGAAATTAATTAGAATTGAAGTCATTAAAATAGACAATGGAGAAAATTAAAAAGCCAAAAGACAGTTCTTTGAAAATACCAACAACAAAGAATTATTGGAAACAAAATTTCAATATGGCCAAGGTTGAGAAGCCCTGAGCTACAATAATCAAAACAGTTTGGTATTAGAAAAAGATAAATATATAGACCAAGAGAACAGAATAGAGAGTCTAGAATAAACTATATATATAGTTAAATTTTTTAAGTGCCAAGGCAATTCAATAGGAAAAGAAATATCTTTTCAACAAATGGTGCTGAAACTACTGGATATCTGTGTGAGGGAAAAAATGAACACCAATCCTTTCTTCAAATCATACACAAACATTAAGTCAAACTTATAATAGATAAACTATAATAGACAAATGTAAAACCTAAAACTATAAAACTTTCAGAAGAAAACATAGGAGAAAATCTTAGTGACCTTGAGATAAATAAAGTTTCTTAGATATATATGATCACTAAAACATGGACCATAAAAGGAAGAAATGATATATTGAACTTCAACAGCCAAAGAGGATATAAAATTGCCAATAAGCACACAAAAAGATATTCAATATCATTAGTCATTAGGGAAGGGCAAATCAAAACCACAAGATACAACTTCATACACACTAGAACAGCTAGAATAAAAAAGACAGTGTTGACAACTTTTGGAAAGGAGGTGAAGGAATTGCAACGCTCATATGCTACTGAAGGGAGTGTAAAATGGTGCAGCCACTGTGGAAAACAGTGGTTCCTCGAAAATTGAACATAGAGTTACCATATAACCCAGTAATTCCACTCCTAGGAATATACCCAAGAGAAATGAAAACATACGCCCACATAAAAACTTGTACACAAATGTTCATAACAGCTTTGTTGGTAATGGCCAAAAACAAAAACCTAAAATTGACAAACTCCTTACAATCAAGGAAAAAGTGAGAGAACTCAAATAACCAATATCAAAACTAAAAAAAGATTATAGATACAACAGATATTAAAAGGATTGTAAGAGAATATTATGAAAAACTATATGCCAATGAATTTCATAGCTTAGATGAAGTGAACAAATACCAAGAAAAATACAACTCACCAGAATTGACACAAGAAGAAACAGAAAATCTGAATAGCTCTATCTCAATTAAAAGAATTGAATTTGTTATCAACAACCTTCCACAAAGTAAACTCCAGGACACTTAGTTTCATTGGTGAATTTTATCAAACAGTAAGGAAGAAATCATACTGATCTCACATAAAATTTTTCAGAAAATAAAACAGGAGGAAACATTGACTACTCATGTTATGAGACCACTATTACTCTAATATCAAACTCTCACAAAAACATCACAAAAAGAGAAAATTACACACCAATATGCCTCACAAGTGGTGGTTCATGATTTTGCCCTCCCGGGGATATTTGATAATGTATGGAGACATTATTTTATATCTTGCCCTGGCTGGAGGAGGACGAGCCACTGAATAAAGAAATAAGCACTAGAAATCAACATTTCTTTGATGTTTGAAATTTTCATTATAAAATGTTGGAGGAAAAATTAAGGGATGATAATTTTTTTATATTCTAACAAATTTTATTTCTGCCTAGAAGTAGATGGCTATATAAATAATATAAACACAATAATAAAGCTGATATAGCTTTTGATATCAAAAGCAAGAAAATTGATAACATGGTAAGATAAATAATATATAAAATGTAGAAATTATCAAATCCTAAAGAAAGCTTAGTAATTGAAACCTTAAAAAAAATTGTATTTGGGACCCCATAATGCTTATTCCTAGAAAGCAAAGTGAAATAGAGCATAATTCACCACACTTTTAAGAGGAAAAGGATGTAAGTCACATTTTTAAAAGAAAATACAAAAGTCACCATCTTTACTTAATTTCTTCTCATAAGAATTTAACAATATCATCAAAAATAATTTGCCAAGAAAGAAAAAAGTACTACTATAATCTTGTAAGTCTTCATTTTTATATAATTCTTTCCAATCTTTCCTCACATGCCATTATATTTTTACATGGCATCATGCATTATGGTTTTTCACATAGGATATCAAATGTTACATATCTACATAAGTTGTTTAATAAAAATGAAATACATTAGTTATGGAGTATTTCATTAACATGATTTATAATTTCACATTCATAGAAGGTATTTATTTATAAGGGAATGCAAAACTCTAATAGAAGAGGAAAAATCAATTTATGAAAACACATGCCTTATTCTTGTGTGAGAAGACTACGGAAATATTAACATGTTCACTAAGTTAGATTACATTAATTACCAGTTATAATCTCCAGCACACTTTCTTAATGAATTACAGTGCAATTTATCTGGAAAGATTAGTGAGCAAGACTATCATACATTGATGATGATGAGAAGGAGGAGGAAGAGGAGGAGAAGTAATAAGAATATCATCATCATTTTAATGCTGGCATCTTTTTTTTTCCAGCATGGCATTGATACTCACTGACTCAGATCAATTAATGTTTCCATCTCCACTGAATCCTCAGTCAAGAAGAGAAAAATTTGTATACCAATGTAAACAAAGAAATAGTGTGGGGCAGGAAGAATTCAAGAAAAGAGATGGGAGATATTCTAATACATCAAAATCTGATGTATGAAATGTGAAAATTATTCCAAGTAGGTAGCATTAAACATTAAAAATTATTCTAAAACTAGAAAAAAATGGACTTATATATTTAGCTATAGAAGAATGAGATATGACAAAATTGAGGTGATTTTCAGAGATACATAAAGTTTAATACTTTTATACTAGTATAAAATATTAAAAGGAAAGTAATCCATGAGAGAGAAATATGTAATAAACTACTGATAAAGAACAATTTCATATACATAAGGTTAGTACCTGATTCTACTTGATTAATAGTCAAAATGGACAAACCAATTACACGTGCAAACTTACAGACATCAAACTACCAAAATGAAAAATACACAACCTTGCTGGGTCTCTTTAATAAATGGACAACCTAGGGCACAATCACACATCTATTAAAAATTGAAAATAGCCAGGTGTGGTGGCTCACACCTGTAATCCTTGCACTCTGGGAGACTGAGGTGGGAGGATTGCTTGAGGCCAGAAGTTTGAGACCAGCTTGAGCAAGAATGAGACCCCATCTCTACTAAAAATAGAAAAATTAGCCAGGTGTCCTGGTGCGTGCCTGTAGTCCCAACTACTCAAGAAGCTGAGGCAAGAGGATTGCTTGAGCCTAGGAGTTTGAGGTTGCAGTGAGCTCCTGAGATTTCATCAAAGAGCTGGAAGCTACTGTAGTTACTATCATTGACGGGTATGCCAACCTCAACACATCTTTCCTGGCTGATGCAGAAATGAACTGCCTTGGAAGGCTTTTTGTGCTCTTCCATTTTATTAGACAAGAGCCCTTATACCCGTAGTTCCTTTTTGCTGACTTACATTGTATGCTCAATTAAAGTGGCTTTCCTTTGTTAGATTTTCTTGCACGGCACTGCTGTGAAATAATACCCCATTTTTCCAGCACACAGATGCAACTTGGCTCTTCTTTTGCTTATGAGTTTGGTTTTATTATATCTCTATTCTGGTCTTCCTGGCACTATGTGGAGGAAAACCACATTTTGAAATGTTGAAAACCACATTCCCCAAATATACCTGTCAATTCTATGCATGTCTTTGATCTATGTTTTCTGTTAATGGCATTTACCCCTCCTTCATTGGTCACCCCATCAATGATTCTCCATCTGGCCCTGATCCCCTTTCCAGCCTCTAATATACTTGGTAGGCCAGCCAGACTAGACTACTTCGACTTTGTGTATTAAAGAACTAACCTTACCCAAAGAAAGATCGGACCTTTGCCCTCAGCTCCTGGAAGGTGATCTTTAAGCCCTTAGAATGTCTTGCCTGATAGGAGTGTCTTTGTTTACTTGGGGGCCTTAGGCCACAATAGATGGCCTAACAATGTGATTTATGGTGGAGGTGTTGGGCTGTACAGTATCAGATTGACCTCCAGAAGGGCTAGAGACTAAAAGTCAGCCATGTGTGCAGTCAACCATACCTTCGTGACTGAAACCCAATAAAAACTCTGAACACTGAGGCTCAGATGAGCTTTCCTGGTTGACAATACTCCATGCATATTGTCTTACATCATTGCTGGGAGAAGTTAACACTGACCATGGCTCCACTGGGAGAGGACAACTGGAAACTTCACACATGGAGTTTTCCTGGACTCTGCCCTCAGCCCACAGGCTGATTTTAGTCTGTATCCTTTTGCTGTAATAAACCACAACCATGAGTGTAACTGCTTCTAGTTAGTTCTAGGAATTCCTTTAGTAAATTATTAAACCTGAAGAGGGTCTTGGGACTCCCTAACTTTGCATGCCTGGAAAGCTCTATACACATCATGGTCTTTTATTTTTCTAGGCCTTACCTCCTGTTGTTCCCCATGCCTAATATTCTTTTCCTTATGAGCCTTTTCTCCCTTACTCTGCTGGAAAACTCTTATTCTTATAATCAGGGTGATTAACAGTACCTCTCTTGTGCTCACCACATCCCTCTTTCAGATGAAATTAGTTTTAAAATGTTACACTAGACAATATTCACTTAATGCAGAAGAAAGTAGCAAAGGAGAAATAGAGAAACAAAAAAGATATGAGACATATGGAAAACAAAAAGCAAAATGGCAAACATAAATCCAACTATATCAATAACACCATTAAATGTGAATGATTAAAAGATCCCATCAAAAGGCAGAGATTGTCTTAAAAAACAAGATCCAGCTACAACTTACAATAGGCTTATGTTCTGATAAACCCATTATAAGTTGAAAATATTGTAAGTTGGTTGGTTGTAACAACCAACCTACAAAACATCATAATTTAGCCTAATCTACCTTAATGTGCTCAGAACACTTACATTAGCATGGCTGACTGGGAGCTGCAACTTGCTGCCATTGCCCAGCATCATGAGAGAGTATTGTACCACATATTGCTAGTCTAAGAAAAGATTAAAATGCAAAATTTGAATTATGCTTTCTACTGAATGTGTATCACTTTTGCATCATTGTAAAGTAAAAAAAATCATAAGTCAAACCATCATAAGTCAGGGACCATCTGTATATGTTGTCTATAGGATGCACACTTTAGATTCAAAAACACAAATATGTTGAAAATAAAAGTATGGGAGAAGATATGTCATGCAAACAGCAAACATAAGAAAGTTCCAGTGGCTATGTTAATATCAGACAAAACAGACTTTAAAACAAAAAAAGGACTAGAGATAAATAGGGACATTTTTAATGATAAAAGGATCAACCCATCAGGAAGCTATACCAATAATAAACATATGTACACCTAACAACAGAGCCCCAAAATATGTGAAGTAAAAACTGACAGAATTGAAAGAAGAAATATGCAATTTAATAATAATAGTTAAACACTTTCATGCCCTATTTTCAATAATGGATAGAATAGCTAGGCAGAAGATCAATAAGAAAATAGAAGACTTAGAGTATACTACACACTACTTTGACCTAACATATGTTGGTAGAACACTTCACTCAACAACAACAGAGAATACATATTTCTCAGGTGCACACGGAACAATCTCAAGAATATGTTAGGCCATAAAACAAGCCTCAATAAACAAAGGGATATAAATAATACAAAGTATGCTCTCCAACCACAAGAAATGAAAATAGAAATTAATGACACAAAGAAATGTAAGAAATGCATACATATGTGGAAATGAAACAACATACTGCTAAATAACCAATGGGTCAAAGAAGAAAGCACAGGGAGATTAGAAAATACTTTGAAATGAATGAAAATGAAAATACAACATATCAAAATTTGCTGGATGAAGGTAAAGCAGTGCTTAGAGGGATATTTATAGCTGTAAGTTTGTATATTAAAAAAGAAGAAATATCTCTTATTGAAAACCTAATATTCCATATTAAGATACTGGAAAAAGAAGAGAACTAAACTCAAAGCAAGAGAAAACAAATAGTAAGAAGTATAGCAGAAATCATGAAATAGAGAATAGAAAAATAATGGAGAAAATCAGCAAAACCAAGTTGATTCCTCTAAAAGTCAACAAAATTGATAAACCTTTAGCTAGACTGCATAAGATAATAAAACTTCAGTTACTAAAATCAACAGTAAAATAGGGGACATTACAACTAGCCTTACAGAATAAGGATAATTAAGGAATAAATTTAAAAAGAAGTATATGAGAATACTATGAACAACCATATCCCAACACATTAGATAACCTAAATGAAAATGAAAAAATTACTACAAAGATATAAACTACCAAAAATGGCTAAAGAAGAAATAGAAAATCAGAATGGACCTATCACAAGTAAAGAGATTAGTAATCAAAAAACTTTGCACAGAAAATCTCAAGCCCAGTGGTTTGCCTGGTGAAATCTGCTAAACATATAAAGAAGAATTCTTTAAACATTTCACAAACTTCTCCAAAAAAATAAAATAAAAGGGAACTCATCCTTTAAGACCAATATTACCCTGATACAAGACCAGAAAGAGACATCACAAGAAAAGAAAAATATAGAGTAACATTCCTTATGAGTAAAGATGAAAAAATCCTCAATAAAATACTAGAAAATCAGGTCCAGAAACATAAAAAGGATTTTATACCATAACCAAGTGGACTTCACCCTAGGAATTGAAGGTTGTTTAACATTCAAAAATAGGCCAGTGCGGTGGCTCATGCCTGCAATCCTAGCGTTCTGCTAGGCTGAGGTGGGTGGATCATTTGAGCTCAGGAGTTGGAGACCAGCCTGAGCAAGCGTGAGATCCCATCTCTACTAAAAATAGAAAGAAATTAATTGGACAACTAAAAATATATAGAAAAAATTAGCTGGGCATGGTGGCACATGCCAGTAGTCCCAGCTACTCGGGAGACTGAGGCAGGAGGATCACTTGAGCCCAGGAGTTTCAGGTTGCTGTGAGCTAGACTGATGCCATGGCACTCTAGCCTGGGTAACAGAGTTGAGACTCTGTCTCAGAAAAATTAATTAATTAATATACTAATAGAATATTCCATACTAATAGAATAAATGACAAAAACTACATGTTCATCTCAATAGATATTGAGAAAGCATTTGACAAAATCTAACATCCTTTCATGATAATAATTGAAAAAACTCAAGAAACTATGAATATCAAGGAACTTCCTCAATCGGATAAAGAGCATGCAAGAAAAATCCACAGGTAGCATCATAACATGAAAGACTGAACCTCAGAATATAACCTTATGTGGAAATGGAGTCTTTGCAGATAAAATTAGTTAAGATATTAATAAGATCATACTGGATTAAGAGGAGCACTAAATCCAATGACTGGTGTCCTTCTAAGGCCTTGTAAAGAGACACAGGGAAGAAGACGACAGAGGCAGAGACTGGAATGATGCAGCTACATGAAGAGAAAAGACAAGGACAACCTGGAGCCACCAGAAGTTAGAAAGAAGAAGAAAGGATTCTCCCCTAGAGCTTTCAAAGGCAGCACGGCCCTCGCTACACCTTGAATTCTAACTTCTAGCCTTTAGAACTGTGAGAGAATTAATTTCTGTTGTCTTAACCCACACAGTTTGAGGTCATTTGTTACAGCAGCCCTAGGAAATTAGTACAGATTTTGGTACCAGGACATGGGGTGCTGCCATAACAAATATCTAAAACTGTGGAAGTGGCTTTGGAATTAAGTAAATGGATAGAGACTGGAAGAATTTTAAGATACATGATAGAAAGACTAGATTTCATTGAAGAGATTGCTGGTAGAAATATGGACATTAAAGGTGATTCTGGTGAGGGATCAGAAGGAAAAGAAGATAGTGAAGAAAGCTTCCATCATCTTAGAGAATACATATGTCATCATGATTAGATTGTTGATAGAAATAGGAATGTTAACGGTGCTGCCAGTGAGGTCAGAAGGAACTGAGAAACATGATTGGAAATTGAAGGAAAGATGATTACTGCTATAAAGAGGCAATAAATTTGGCTGAATTGTGTTCTAGTTTTGGACAGAAAGTAAAAATTTTAAGTGATTTAGCTAAGAAGATTTGCAAACAAAATATGGAAGGTGTGACATTATTTCTCTGTGCTTCTTATGGCAAAATTCAAGAGGAAAGAGATAAATTGAGACAGGAACTGTTAAGCAAAAAGGAACCAGCACTTGATGATTTGGAAAATTCCCAGCCTATCTAGATTGCAAAAAGATAAGAAAACTTGACCTGGAGAGAATACCAAGGGTGTGGCTGGACAAAAGTTCATTGACAAGATGAGGTGTGTGACTCATGGATACAATCAACCATTGTATCAGAGGATACAAATAGAGATGAAGTTATCCAGCAAAAATCCATGAAGGACCCTCTTGTCTGATGGCTTGAACACCCATGAGTTGCACAGGAAACTGACAATGTTTCTGAGAATTTTGTGCCAGCAGAAACACTACCAGCCAGGACAGAGATGAGATAAACTTTTTAAAAAAAAAAAATTGACTCCAAGAACTGAGCCAGGGATGCAGATCACCAACCACTGCTGTAGCCCAGAATATGAAGCATCAAGCCACAGAGAGTTATTTTTAGACTTCAAAACTTAGTGAAATTTAGGAAAACTGCTGTGTATCAGTGGCCCCTTTATTCCTTCCAATTTATCCCTTTTTGATACGAATGCCTAGCTTATGTTTGTCCCACCATTGTATTTTGGAAGCAGATAGCTTGTTTTCTAGTTTCATAGGTCCACAAATGAAGAGGAATTTTGCCCCAGAACAAACCCAGATATTCACCTATACCTGATTTAGATGATAAGATTGAGTATGTTTTTAGTTGATGATATTTAAATGAGATTTTGAACTTAAGAGTTCAAAAGAGTTGATACTAGAATGGGTTAAGACTTTGGAGGATGCTGAGATTGGGTAAATGTATTTTGCATGTGGGATGAATGTGAATTTGGGGGGCACAGTGAGAACTGTATGGTGTTGAATGGTGAACCCTGCAAATTCATGTTCATCTGGAACCTCAGAATGTCACCTTATTTGGAAATAGAGTCCTTGCAGATGTTATTTGCCAAGTGGAGTCATACTAGATTAGAGTGGACCCTAAATCCAGTGATTTGTATTCTTGTAAGAAGGTAATATGAAAATACACAGGGAAGAAGGCCATGTGACAACAGAAGCAGAGACTGGAGTGATACAGCTACAAGCCAACACTTGGATTCTTTAGAGCCATCAAACGGGCATGGTCACCAGACACTCTCCAGAACTGTGAAAGAATAATTTCTATTGTTTTAAGCTATGCTGCTTGAGATAATTTGTTACAACAACTCCAGAAAACAAATTCATCAACCTCAAATTCCTGGGATAGATCTTTATCTCCTACCTAGTTATTATACCCATTATTGAAGGTAAAGTATTGAAGTCTCCAATTAGTATTATTGAATTTTATATTTCTCACTTCAATTCTGTCAGTTTTTGCTTCAAGTATTTTGGGATTCTATTAGGTGCACATATGTTTATAATTGTTATATCTTCATGATGAATTGGCATTTTTATCATCATAAAATGCCTCTCTTTATCTCTAGTAACACATTTTTGTTTTAAAGTCTGATGGTCTGACATTAGTATAGCCACTCTGGTTCTCTTATTGTTGCTGTTTTGCATAGTATATCTTCTTTCCTCCTTTTATTTTCAGCCTATTTCTGTCTTGTGTCTTTGAATCTAAAGCATGTCTCCTGTAGTCATATAGTTTGGTCTTTTTTGAAAAATCCAGTTTGACAATCTCTATTTTGATTGTTTAATCCATTTTCCAATATGCTTAAACATATATGAATATACTGACTTTCTAATTTTAGATTTTGCATTTTTTAATTCTAGAATTTCTAACTGAGTTTTTTAAAAAAAAGATTCTGGTTTTCTCTTTCTCTTTTCCCCCTTAAAATCAGTGAGCCACTTGGCCTCACTGCTGGCATCTCCCTTCTCTTTCTTTGGGCTGTCACGCCATCTCCCTACTCTCTTCCCCCATCCTTCTCTCTCTCCCTTTCTCTCTCTCATGCTCTCTGTTCTTCTAAAGGATAAAATAAATGTTTTTACTTTTATATTAAAAAGATTCTGATTCTCATGAAATTATCTTTGCTCATTAATCAAAGCTATGTTTAAGTCCATCTCTGATAACGCTAATAACTGGGTCATCTGTACATCTGTTTCTATTGCTTTTTATGTCAGGTTTCTGATTTTCATCATGGTTCTAATATTTGATTTAATGCTAGATATTGTATATGATACATTGCACAGTCTCTAGATGATATCCTTCTACAGAGAGGGATCACCCTATTTCCTGGTGGGAAGATAGAGCAGTGGCAGACAGATCACACTAATCCAATCAATAATTAATTGACTTGAAGATAAGTTGTGATTTTTATAAGGTTTAATTTACTCTAATTCTCCTAGGGTATCCTGAGTTCTTAGCTAAGATCCTGAGATGTGTACTAGGGCTTCTCCCTCTTCATGGGTCCTTAAATAGAATTTTTGCCTCTTCAATACCATGATGCAATAAAACAAACACAAAAACTTTTGCTCTGGCTTTCAGCAGGTTTATGCCCCCTCCCTTTTTTTTTTAATCTTTCTGCTCTGAGCAATCCAAGAATTCCACAAATATTCAAGAGGAAAACCAAGAGAGTGTCAAGCTCACTTCTCTGAATCTCCTGCTTTTTTGGGATCTTTGCTCTCCCAAGTGCTGGTTGATTTAATGGCCCTAAACTTTGTGTTTCTCCGGTTCTGTTTGATTGCCATAACTTGTTTGCTTCTTTAACTCTTAGCAGTAACTCTCTTCCCAGGTCTTTTCCCAGATTTGGCAAATTCCATAAAAGATGAAGCAGCTGCAGAATATCTGCTCACTTCTCTGGTTACAATACTTCTGTATTGGGAGTCCCCGAAGACCACACCACCACCTCAGGTTCAGTGATTCAGCGGTAGGGCTCACAAGACTCAGCATGTAGTCATACTCATGGCTATGATTTAGTAGAACAAAACAACATAAAGGAAAACCAGCAAAGGCGAAAAAGCACGTGGAGTGAAATCTGGAAGAAATCCAGCATAAGCTTCTAAGAATCCTTTCCCTGAGGAATCACGCAGGATGTGCTTAATTCCTTCAGTACTGAATTGTGACAACATGTGTGAAATGCTGTCTGCCAGCGACGCTCAATATAGACTTACTGCCCAACGTTTGTGTTGGGAGCTGGTAAGAGAGGCACCCTTTGTCTAGCACGTATCATAATTCCAGACTCCCAGGAGGAAAGCAGGCATTCAGCATAAACCATGTTGTTTCTATAAACAGTTTACACAGAGTAAACCACCTTATCAGTTAGGGAATGGTGGAACATTTCTATAATCCAAGTTCCCAGACACCAGCCAAAGCTCAACTTGGTAGGCAGAGCTAAGGATAGCATCTCAGCCTGCAATGTTAACTCTTTTCTGCATGCCTTCTCTCTCAGATTTTGGCTCCTAGAGTCCTATTTGGCTGAAAGTTCTTTGATGGCTTCAAACAGAGGTTTTAAAGAATTTTACCCAACGTTGCTAGTTGCTCTCAATGAGTATTGCTCTGCTATAGAGGTGTCTGGTTATTTTTTCTTCTCCGTGAACATTTTATTTGAAAAATTGTAGAACTTGAGGCTTAAGATGATGATCTTTCCCCACTCCATGGAGCATTTGTTTCTTTTTTACCAAACATTTAGGGGATTACTTTAATCTAATTTCAGGAATTGGGATGACTTGAGGCTATGCTGATTCCCTGTGTATGTGTGTAAGAGGGGAGAGTTGGTGCTCTTTCGATTCACATTCACTCTTACTCCTATGGTGGAGGTTTGGGTTCCTAACCCAAAACACAGGAACTTTTTAACCCCTCTCCCATGACTTGGCCGGCACTGGTATGAATTTTTGTTCTCCTAACCTCCCCTTAAATGATTCTTCTAGAATCAGCCAATACCTCCAGAAAAGAAGTTGTGCCAATGCTGGGCTTGCCTCTCTAGATTTTCATGTTTTAAAGTTTTTATTGGCCAGGTGCGGTGGCTCACGCCTGTAATCCTAGCACTCTGGGAGGCCGAGGCGGGTGGATCACTCAAGGTCAGGAGTTCGAAACCAGCCTGAGCAAGAGAGAGACCCATCTCTACTAAAAAATTGAATGAAATTAATTGGCCAATTAAAAATATATAGAAAAAATTAGCCGGGCATGGTAGCACATGCCTGTAGTCCCAGCTACTCGGGAGGCTGAGGCAAGAGGATCGCTTGAGCCCAGGAGTTTGAGGTTGCTTTAAGCGAGGCTGATGCCACAGCACTCTAGCCTGGGCAAGAGAGTGAGACTTTGTCTGAAAAAAAAAAAAAAAAAAAAAAAGTTTTTATTGAGATTATCTAGTTGCCAAT
>CAUYRT010061719.1:0-19168 GCA_963574885.1 Lepilemur ruficaudatus | reverse complement strand
AGCTCACAGCAACCTCAAACTCCTGGGCTCAAGCAATCCTACTGCCTCAGCCTCCCAAGTAGCTGGGACTACAGGCATGTGCCACCATGCCTGGCTAATTTTTTCTATATATTTTTCATTGGCCAATTAATTTCTTTCTATTTTTTAGTGGAGACAGGATCTTGCTCTTGGTCAGGCTGGTTTCGAACTCCTGACCTTGAGCAATTCTCCCGCCTAGGCCTCCCAGAGTGCTAGGATTACATGCATGAGCCACCATGCCCGGCTTACTGTCACTATTTCTGATTAACATAGTATTTGAAGCACTGTTCAGTGCTTCAAATAAAGAAAAAAAGTAGTTATAAAGACTAGAAAGGAAGAGATAAAATAGGAAGAGAGAAAATTGTCATAATTTTATGTACTTGGAAAAACCAACAGAATATTAAGACTAGTAAGAAAGTTCAGCTGGGTATGATGGCTCATGCCTCTAATCCCAGCATTTTGGGGGGCTGAGGTGAGAGAACTGCTTGAGGCCAGGAGTCAGAGACCAGCCTAGGCAACATAGTGAGACCCCATCTCTACCAAAAATTTAAAAAATCAGCTGGGTGTGGTGTTGCCTTCCTATAGCTACTCCAAAGGCTAAGGCAGAAGGATCACTTAGCCCAAGGATTGAAGGTTACAACAAAAGCTATGATCGGATCATTGCACTCCAGCCTGAGCAACAGAGTAAGACCCTGTCTCAAAAAACAAAAAAAAAGAGAAAGTTCAGCAAGATTGTAGGACTCAAGATAAACTTTAAAAATTTGATAGTATTTCTCTATAGAAGCCACAATCAACTAGAAAATATAATAAAGTAGCATTTGCAATAGTAACAAAAACTATGAACTATTAATATTTAGTGATTCACTTAAGCAAGAATACACAGACATTCATGGAGTAAACTATAAAACTGATAAAGGATATAGACGATCATTGGAATAAAGAAAGAGATGCTCCATGTTTGCAGAAGGATTAACTTAAAAGTATAAAGATGGAAATACTCCTTGAGGTGGGAGGATTGCTTGAGGTCAGAAGTTCAAGACCAGCCTGAGCAAGAGTGAGACCCCATCTCTACTAAAAATAAAAAAGTTAGCTGGGCATGGTGGCACACGCCTCTAGTCCCAGCTACTTGGGAGGCTGGGGTAGGAGGATCACTTGAGCCCAGGAGTTGGAGGTTGCTGTGAGCTAGGCTGACACCATAGCACTCTAGCTCAGGCAAGAGAGCAAGACTCTGTCCCCCCTCCCAAAAGAAATACTCCCCAAATTACCCTATCAATTCATTGAAATCCCAATCAAAATTTTAGTGGAATTTTTTTTAGGAACTCAAACTTTCTCTAAAATCTATATGGAAAAATAAGGGTCCAGAAATAACTAAGTCAAGTCAACCTTAAAAAATAAGAGTTAAAAGGGGAATCTTGTGCTACCAAATATTAAGACATGCTGCAAAGTTATAATAATAAAATCAGTGTAATATTGGCTTAAACACAGACAAAAGTTTCAATAGAACAGAATAGAAAGCTCAAAAATTGACCTATGTATAAATATGGGCACTTAATATATGGCAAAGTGGGAACTGCAGGTAAACAGGGAGAGGAGGGACTGTTTAGTAGATGGTATTGGGAAAATAATCTCCCTATATGGAGAAAATAAAACAATCTCTATCAAGAGCCACACACAAAGCATGCTCAAACTTATCTGTAATTGAATAAGGGCAAATTAAAACAGCAACAAGACAGCCCTTTATAGCTAGTTGACTACAGAGCTAGGAATCTGGTTAATAGCAGGTGTCAGCGAGGCTGTGGGGCTCTAGGGCCACACGCAGTGCTGCTGGGCACACAGACCCTGCAGCCATTCCAGACGGCACTCTGGCAGCGCTCCGTCAGTTAACCCAGCGTCCCGCTCCTGGACGTATGTTTTTAAAAATCTTACGTGGGCCCACAAGGAGACACATACAATGAAACTGATGACAACATTATTTGGGGTGATGAAGAGTTGGAGGCAATCTGGACGTCCATCCCTGGAGCTCTGGGTGATCCACATGTGATGAGTGCATACCATGGAGTACTTCACAGCAGTTAGCATCAGGAGACTGAAAACCACAGGGTTGGCTAGAAGAAGAAACAATGAAGTACATAACACGACACCATTTGTTGGCTTTTTTTTTTTTTTTTTTTTGAGACAGGGTCTTGCTAGGTTACCCAGAGTAGATTCAAACTCCTGGGCTCAAGTGACCCTCCTGCCCGAGCCTCCTGAGTAGCTGGGATTGCAGGCTGGTGCCACCACACCCAACTAATATGATACCATTTGTGTAAATTTAAAATTCACTCATACAGCAATTGACATGCTTCAACAACACATATCACTCACATTAGTTATCTGTCCCTGCTTACTAGAATACCCCTAAACTAAACAACAATAAACATTTATTATCTCACATGGCTTCTGTGGTCAGGAATTCTACGTGTGAGAGCAGCTTAGTTGGGGGATCCCAGCTCAGGGTCTCTCGTGGGTTGCACTCAAAGTGTCAGCCAGGCCTGCAGTCATCTGAAGGCTCAACCGGAGCTGGAGGACCTGTTTCCGAGGTGGCAAACTCCCATGATGGGCAAGTCAGCTCTGGCTGTCAGTGAGAGGCTTCGGTCCCATGCGGGCTTCCCCACAGGGTACTCAGGTGTCTTCATGGTAGCAGCTGGCTTCCCCCAGAGTGGATGATCCAAAACAGAGCAAGGAGGAAGGTGCAGTGTCCGTTATAAACTGTGTTCAGATATTACACACTGACATTTCTGCCACATTCTATGTGCTAGAAGCAAGTCCCTAAATCTGGACCACACTCCAAGGGAGGGAGATTAGCCTCCACTTTTGAATAGAGGAGTGTCAAAGAATTTGTGTACGTATTTTAAAACCACAGGGCATACTATTGGAATGGATGCCTATGACAGGGGAGAATAACGGGAATGGGATAAAAGAAGAAAGAAGGAAGGAAGCAAGGGGGTGGGTCAGGCTAACAAGAAGTCCTGTGTACACCAAAGATGACAATATGCCATCAATTGAGGTGTATGTTTCATTCTCTGTATCTGAGTAAAAAACAAAACCATTTGGTGTGCATCTTTCCCACCTCCTTTGTATGCATTCGAGTAGACAAATAAACCTTTACACGTATTTTATTTTTTGGTGTTTTTTACATAGCTAGGATCTTAACATACATATTGATCTACAGCTAGGTTTTTTCACTTAACTGTGTATCTTGGAGAGTTTTTTTTATGTCCTATACGGAAGTCTGTCTTTTTCTTTTTATTACTGCACATTATTCTATAGTATAGATATACCAAAATGTATTTACTTCCTAGTTACTGATAGACATACAGGTTGTTTTTACTTATCTTTCTTTTTTCCTTTCTCTCTGGTTGGCATCTCTCACTGTACATCTGCCTTTGTACTTTCTCTTTACTTATTGTGTCTCCCTGGAGTTCAAGCTTGGGGGACAAGGGACATGCAAGCTGGATTCTGCTGCAGGCAGAGGTTGTAACTTGAGGACAGCAGGGGCTACTCTGGCAGATTTGCTGCCCCTTCAGCCTACCTCCTAAGTAGCTTTTGGAGGATGTGATGCAACTCAGCAGATGTCATGGTCCTTGCCTTCAAAGACCTCACATCTGGCATGAGGACAGACACAAGAGTAACCCATGGGAAGCAGGATAGCATAGGGTGAAGCGAAGCCTTCCACATCCAGCTGACAGCCTGGGTTTTCATTCCACCCCACCACTTACTTGCTGTTTGACATTGGGCAAGTTATTTCACCTCTCACTATCTCAGTTTCCGCATATCTAAAGTCAGGCTCTTTTGTCTTATAAGGTTGCTCTGAGAAATAAATAAGAAAACACGTATAAAGTACTTAGCACAGTGCCTGGCACATAGTGCTCTATGAAAGTTGGGCAGTTAGGAAACTGGCCAGGCTGTGGTCGTACCAGTCAAACAGGGACGCACAGGCTCTGGGCTCTGTGGGGTTTGGAGAAGTCCTTGCAGGTGAAGGGTATAGCCCTGAGGGGTGAACAGCACTCCCTGGAAGAGCTGGAAGAAGGTATTCCGAGACATGGAAGGGTAAATGTGAAAGCAGTGGGTTGGAAATGGGAGACATGTTTGGGGGGTGGGAGTAGCACCATGTGGCTGCAAGGTCACCCTCACTGGCAAGGAGAGAAAAGGCCTTTCAGGGACGTATGCAGGCAACCTCTGGCACAGAGAAAAAAGGTTCAGGACCTCTCCATGGACTTGAGCCCCTAAGCTAAAGTCACAGGTCCACCATGGGACTACTGTCCAGGTTAGGTGTGACCCAGGAGGTGCTCCCGTCCCCCAGTCCTCCTGCCT
The DNA here is from genome assembly GCA_963574885.1 of Lepilemur ruficaudatus. Classification (NCBI taxonomy): domain Eukaryota; kingdom Metazoa; phylum Chordata; class Mammalia; order Primates; family Lepilemuridae; genus Lepilemur; species Lepilemur ruficaudatus. The sequence continues at coordinate 14,797 of CAUYRT010061719.1, read as the reverse complement.
TCTTCAGCATGGGCCTCCTCCCGGGGCTTGGGCCTCCTCCCGGGGCTTGGACACTCCCAGCATCCAGCACCCCCACTCCTCTGCCGGGTTGGGAGGTGGGTGGAGGCTTTTTGCGGGGGCTGTGCCTGGTGGGCGGTTTTCCCAGAGCGAGGAGCGAAGCAGGACTGAGTTGGCGCCAGCTTCCTCAGATCTAGACATTGCCGGCTTGATGACCAGCCTGCCCAGCTAGCTGGAGCCCAGGGGCCCCCTCAGGCACTGTGTTCCTGCCCTGTGGGCTGCAGCCCTGTACCCTGGGGGGTGGCATGTCACAGAGGGAGGCCAAAGGGGCACCAGCAATGCCAGCAGTGGGGCAAAGCCGGGTTAAGGCCAAAGCACGGTTGCTACCAGGCACCAACAGGAAGAGGAGCTGTCTCGGCCGGACAAGGCAGGACCTGTGGGGAGAGACAAGCTGGAGCAACAAAAGATGGAGCCGAGCTGCCCCCAGCCCGCGGGGGGCGAGGGCTAAGGGCCTGGCTCTTGGCAGGGTAAGGAAATCCTGGAGCTGCAGAGGGAGCTGGGGAGGCAGGGGTCGGAGGGCAGTGAGATGTCACCTTTTACAACAGAGCCCCACTCGGTACTACTGTTCCTATGCTAGACGGGGGACACTGGCCCCTTAGATCCTAAGGCACCATGCTTGGGGTGCATGGGATAAACCAGAGCTGGTCTTAACCAGAGCACAGCTCAGAGAGTGGGCCCAAATCACTTCTCTGGAGGAAACTGAGGTCCAGAGGGAAGGATGCGAGTTTCCTAAGGTCTCCGAGCAGCAGTCAGTGTCAGGGTCGGGACTTCAGCCTGCGTGTTCTGACTCTGGTTTGGTGTCCTTTCCTCTTTACCATGGCAGCCTCTTCATCTTGGGACCTGGCTGGGTCAGGGGAGGGCCCTGCCAAAGGGTGTGGCTCTGAGCTCCCCCGCAGCCCCAGGGCACCGTGATAAGCAGGATTGGGACTGGGGTGTGGCATGGAGCAAGAGCTTTGAGGAGGCCTTATTGGAGTAGCAGAGAGAAGGCACCTGAGCTCTGCCATTTTGCTGCCATCTGACCCCAGGGCAGGTGTTCCCTCAACTTCCCCAGCTGTAAAAGGGATAGGGTGAGAACAACAAAGGTGCGCTGAGGCCCTTTGGTATCTGCTCTTTGCACCCTATACTCTGGCAGGAGGCCTCGCACCAGAATGTTCATAGAAGTCAGGGGCAGGTGAGGGTCCTGGCCAGATCCACTCACCGGGGGCCCTCTGTGCAGAGCGAGTCTAGTCCTGAGAACGCCGCGCGGGAGAGAAGCCGGGTGAGGACACTGCGCCAGGCTTTCCTGGCCCTGCAGGCCGCTCTGCCAGCCGTGCCACCCGACACCAAGCTCTCCAAGTTGGACGTGCTGGTGCTGGCTGCCAGCTACATAGCCCACCTCACCCGCACGCTCGGCCACGAGTTGCCTGGCCCTGCCTGGCCACCCTTCCTGCGTGGACTCCGCTATTTGCACCCTCTCAAGGTAGGCCACAGCCCCAGGACTTGAGTGTAGGGATCTTGGGGAAGGGGGCTGGTTGGAATGGGGGGACACTGGACTTGGGCCCCCGTGCTCTGAGCAGAGCTGACATCAGGGCCTGCTTCTGCTCTCTCAGAGGGAAGAAGGCCCTTGGGGCTGGGCTGACCCTGGTTCTCATGGGGTGGTGGCTGGAAATGGCTTCATGGACTCTGAGGTTCTTAATGTCAGGGGGGAAAAAGGAGCACGTTCCAGGGCTGGGGCCTGGGAAAGGAACCGCACCTAGGAGTGTCCTTAGATCCTAGATGGGCTTCACCCCATTGTACAGTGCCTGCCTTGGTGCTCGCTGGGCTTCTGTTGCAGGAGAGAAGAGAGCATCACTCTAGAGGCAACCAAGCTGGGGACCAGGGGGCACAGGGGTAGCAATATGGGGACTGGGTTGGGAGGTCCCTGCATGCACCACTGCCAGACTGCAACCCAACTTTCCTGAACCTCGGTTTTATTATACATAAAATAGAAGCCAACAGGAGCCTTACTTCTCTTCCGGAGTACAAAATGAGATGATGAAGGGAAAGTATAATTAACATTAATCACCACTGCAATAACAGCTAACATTATTTGAGTGCTGAAAATACGCCAGGAGCTTGGGTTAAGTGCCTTAGCGCATTTTTATCTTTTAATCTGTGCCAGAACCAAATGAAGATTACTTTACAGATGAGGAAACCGAAGCTCAGGCAGGTTAAGAGGCTAAGCGCAGTTTGAACCCAGAGGTGTCTGACTTTAGTCTCCAAGTTCACAGCCACTGAGCATACTGCAGGGGTGGCTCTGTAGGGAGCTGGTGGAAGAGTGTGCTGTGTCATAAAGGAAGGCCCACTTTTGCACTCTGATGATAACATTGTAATGGGCTCAACTTTATTTTTATGGAGGATACTTTTCATCATCTCTTTCCCCTAAATGTCATAGTTAGAAATGTCTTTAAGAAAGAAAGAAAGAGAAAGAAGAAAGGAAGGAAGTCAGTCTTGAAACTTGAGATTTTCTTCTTCCATGCAAATTACACCTAAATGCAAGAATTTGAGACTAAACTGGGCAATTCTGAAATGTCAATGGTGACACCTGGTGTGGGCTCCGGGGGTGGCATAGTAGTTTCCTTAGCTGTAAAATGGCAACAAAGGTAACGCCCTTGCCTGCAGTAGGTGATTGATAAATATGCTGAAGAATGAATGAGGGCCCAGTTCGGTCTAGAATTCCAGCAGATTGGTGGGGGAGGGGTAGTTAGTCAGGGAGTAGTGCCCCTCGGCCCCCAGCTCCAGGGGCTGCCAGAGAGGAGGGCAGACCTCAGGGTAGAGTCACTTTGTGTTTTCGACTGTTGCTCCTGCTGGAAGGATAGATAAGCCTTAGAGGACCTGCTTAGAGGGAGTTTTTCCCAGCTCCACTGCTCTGCCTATTGCCTGGCCCCTGGCTGTTGCCACCTCTGCCCAAGCCACCTGACCTCCTGTCCACCTCCCTCCCTCTCCCACTGAGCACTGCTGCACGTCCCTTTCCTCAGATGGCTCCTCCTGTGTCTCTCAGCCAGGCTCAGTGTGGGGCCATACGTGGTGGTGAGCCAGAGACCCCTGCTGTCAGAGCAGCGATGGGGGCGGGTGTCAGGGAGGAATCCTAGGGAAAGCCAAGTTGTGGGTGTCAAGGATTCTGGACTACGAAGGGCTGTGACAGGAGCATTGCTCACTTCCCATCCCATGTCTTGCAGAAGTGGCCGATGCGATCTCGTCTTTATGCTGGAGGCCTGGGGGGCTCTGGCCTTGACTCCACCACAGCCACCGCCTCCGGCCAAAGAACAAGAGATGCAGAGGTGGGGTCCCAAGTCTCTGGAGAGGCAGACGCTCTCCTTCCCACCAAGCCACTCTCACCAGCTCTTGGTGACAAATAATCATCACACTCACCCTTTTCTCCTAGATTGCAGCTCACGCTTAGGGACCTGGACTTTCCCCCAGCCCCACCTGTCTTCAGCCTGACTCTCGGCCACCGGGTTTGGCTCAGGCTCAGCTCCCAAGGTGCAGCACACAGACCAACCGAAGCAGTGGTCACTTCTGTTGTGGAGAGGCCAGAGGAGCAAAGGATGGAGATCCTCCTCCTCGGCCCCCAGGATGGGACTCCACAGTGGTTCTTCTATGGCAGCTGCCCTGAAGTGGGAGTGGAAGGGGTTAATCGGGTTCAAAGTTGAGTTGGGGCACCATTCCCAGCTTCTCTCCCTAAGGTGTCTACAAAGCCTTGCAGGTAGCAAGCAGACAGATGCAGAGTGAGGGGCCTGGACAGCAGCCCCGGGTACTGATGGGAAAGCCAGGGGCCCAAGAGGCTCTTAGTGTCTCTAAGTGTGAACAGATCTGAGCTGGGGTCACATAGCCAGAGGGGAAACTGAAGAAGGGAATGTAGTTTTGTTTTGTTTTGGTTTTTTATTGCATCACGAGATGCTCACCCAATGTCAAAGAGGCACTAAGGGATTCAGGATTCCTGCCTCTGCATTGCGGGTCTCTCCAGCTGCCCCCATCCCCACGTTCTCTCCCTGCCTGGACCCTGGCACCCCTCCACTCCTTCCTTCACATGAGTTATGGCTACAGGCTAAGCCGTAAAGCTTACATTGCTCACATTCCAGTTTCCAGAGAAGCCTGTAGATCGTCCCAGCTGCCCAGTTTGAGGAGCTCTCACCCCAGAGGCAGCTCTACCTCACCTCGACCAAGCAGCACCTGAAAGCCCCACCCGGGAAGGACGCTGAGACTCATTACATCCGCCAAGGACCTTAAAAGAAGAACGTGATCTTTTCCACAGGGTGATAATTACTGTCTTCTCTTTCCATTATGTTAGAGACCTAACCTCAAGGAAAAACAAGACAGGCCTGGATTCAGTGGGTTCCTTATGTAACTTTTGCCCAAGGCTTCGCTGGCTCTGGAGTTATTTCTCCAGTCTGTCCACAAATGAGCTCCCCAGGGCCAGCTCCTCCCCTTGGGGAGGGCCTGCCCTCCCAGGCTTTCCTGAAATCCTGCCAGAAATGTGATAGAGCTTTAATGAAATTCACCTTTGGCCCTAAACAAATAATTTGAGGACTAACCACAGAGTCTACCTACACTGAAAGTAACTTTCCCTATCAGATGTGACTTTAAGCGTGGCACCTGAGGCCAGGCAGAGAAGGAACCACCTTTTTGTTAAATTTCAGCACTTCAGAGTGGGAGGAGATGGGTGAGGCAGACTAACTAGAGTGCCAACAGGGTTATCCTAAGACACAAGCCATCATAGTTATCATGAATGTAAATGAGGTCTGGGTGGGCAAGGAGTGGCTGGGGTCTGGCTCTGGCACCATGAGCCTGCTCAGGGCTGGCCAGAGCAGCAGGGGAAAGAGGACAGAAGGGGTGACTCGGCGAGTTGGGGTGGAGGTAGAAAAGGAGACACAGAACGTCCCTCCCCAAGCTGATGGGATGTGGGAGAACAGCTGGATTGTGGCTGGGAGCCATGAGGAGACGGCCTCAGCCAAGGCTGAACTCATAAATCTGCCTGGGACCAGGTCTCTGCTGAGAGACCCTGTGCAGAGCTGCTCTGGGCAGTTGGACAGGGCCAGGCAGGGGCAGAGACCAGGTGTGGGAGGGCATGAGCACAGTGTTCTTCACAAGACCATAAAAGTCCAGCTAGAATGCTCTATTTTTAAAGCCAAATAGCAGGATCTTGCTGGTTGCATTCCAGGGTGGTAGGAAACAGAGCAGACGAATTTACTCCCCGGTGGGTGGCACACAGTGTTCTTCTGGGGATGAAGGGGAACCACTTTGGCATGTGTTGGGGTCCCCTGTTAGCATGGCGCTTCTCTCGGTGGCTGAGTAGACTTTGGTTTGTGGCCTGCCCTGCCCTGCCCTGCTCAGACTCGAGCCTTTGCCATTAATATCAGATCCCTTGGAGTGACAGCATCGCCCTGGCAGAGGAGACAAGGAGGGCACAGGAAGGGTGAAGCAGGTGAAGCAGGTGGAGGAGGAGCAGATCCCAGCACTGCAAGTTTCTCAGGCCACCTCGGGCTCTTTCCAGGGAAAGTTGTTCTGCTTAGTGCTTGGGACAGTCTGGTGGGGTCCAGTGGCCATCTCCTCCAGCTGGACAGCACCCAGCCCAATGAGGCCAGGGTACAAGAGTGGCTGGCAGGGGGCAGGGTGAGCCAAAGGGAGACCTAGGAATGAGAATCCCCAGGGGAGAGAGGGGGTCTTTCTCCCTGGCAAGCCCCACGCTGCCCTTGAGACAAGTCCTGTCAAAGATCCGCAAACGAACCAGAACCAGGAGTAACGCCCTTCATCTCTGCAACAGAGGAAGAAAAACACCTGCTCACTAGGGGGCTCTTACTCCACCAGGGCTGAGGGCATGGGGCAGGCAGGAGCAGTTGGAGGCAGCTGAAATTCAGGTTCAACAACCTGCATCAGCTTTTATCCCCTAGGAACAAGGGTATATGGGAAAGAAGCTCCGAGAGGAAACAGAAGCGGGGATGACAAATGGCACTAGGGTGGTCTGGCTCGGGAGCCAGAGGGATAGTTGTTCCACAGGGGACCTGGCTCTCATGGGCTTCTTGCACCACCTGCCCCAGCCCCAGGTACCCAAGACTCTAGGTGGGGCTGGAGGCAGACGGTGAGGAAGATTTCCCCGCCCCGCTCCTCCCTGCACAGAGCTGGGCGTGCGTGTGCTTTCTATGAGCAGGGCGGCAGGCTGGAGGCTTAGATGGGGCTGTGGGAGAAGAGAGCAGGCCCAGGAATATCTAAGTATTACGGCGGAGCCTGTGGATTTTACCAAACTGGGAACTAGAGAAATTAGAAGTAGAAGATCTAGTGTTCTCTGAGAAACTCCTTTTCCCTTCCTCTGGGAGGAGCCTGGCTAGGATGGGTCAGGACCTCCCTTTTGCGGCACAAGCCCTAAACCCAGGGCCCCTGCAAGCTCATTCTGTTCTAGATCAGGGGTAGGCCAGACCCAGGCCCCCACCTGTTTATTGGAGTACAGCCACACCCATTTGCTGAAGTATTATTTATGGCTGCCTTCCTGATACCCTGGCAGAGTTAAACAGCTGAGACAGAGACTGAAAAGCCTCAAATATTTACTATCTGGTCCTTACAGGGAGTCTGCTGACCCCTTGCTCCAGATCACAGGTTTTCAAAGTGTGGTCTGGGAACCCTGGGGGGTCCTGAGGCCCTTACAGTGCTTTCAGTGGCCAGAACTATTTTCATGATGTAAGAAGCTCTTTGGGTTTTCCACTCTTAGTCTCTCAAGAGTGTAGTGGAATTTTCCAGAAGCCTCAAGCCATGATATTGCAACAGATAGGATGTTGCAACAGCTGTCTATTGTGACAGACATTAAAGATATTTGCAAAAATGTAAAGCACTACCACTCTTCTCAATAAATATTTCCCAATATGGAAAATAATTATTTTGCGTAAAAATGTTATGTATGTTCACATATGATGGGTTAATTTTAGAATAAATATTTTTTAAAATTCTCTATTTTAATTTCCAAGGTGGTGACTATCAATAGATATAACCCACATAAGCAAAATCACTTTGGAGTCCTCCTTATTTTTTTTTTTTTTATGTTTTGTAGAGATGAGGTCTCCATATTGCCCAGGCTGGTCTCATACTCCTGGCCTCAAGCAATCCTCTCTCCTCTACCTCCCAAAGTGCTGGGATTACAGGCTTGAGCCACTGCACCCAGCCCACTCTTTTTTAGAATGTAAAGGGACCCTGCTAATTTCTTCCTATTTTTTTTAGTAGAGACGGGGTCTTGCTCTTGTTCAGGCTGGTTTTGAACTCCTGACCTTGAGCGATCTGCCCACGTCGGCCTCCCAGAGTGCTAGGATTGCAGGTGTGAGCCACCACACCCGGCCTGTAAAGGGGTCCTGAGAACAACTATTTCTAGAACCTTACTTCTAGATAGGCTGGTGACGGTCAAGGAAAGCTCCTACCCCAGCTTCGCCCTTGTACCATGACAGCTCTACTCTCTGCCCAAGCAGGCACAATGACTTGGTCCTGGCCTTGGAGAGACAGGGGACTCAGAGAAGGGGGAGTGCCTGGCAGAGTGAGGACAGAGGCAGATGCCCCGAGTCCATGTCACAGAGAAGTCTCCTGGAGGACAAAGGTGGGGCTGCTCCCCTGGTGGGCAGAGGCCCATCCAGGGCCATCACCTCCTTGTCTCTCCTGTCCCTCAGCATACCATTCCCCATCTTCTCCATGGGCAGAAGGCTTCAGCCAAGGCTGAACTCGTAAATCTGCCTTGAACCAAACCTCTGCCAAGGGACTTCCGGAAACAGGTCGGTGTCCAGAGAGGCCCTGCGGGACGTGCAAAGCAAGGAGTGTGGACACAGGGTGGTGAAGGGATTCATGCAGAAAAGATCCCTGGTAGAGGGAGCGCGAGGAGGGTGGGGAGGGGAGCAGGATGCCCTGGGCTGAGCTCTAAGAGCTCTAAGGGGCTCTAAGATCCTTCTGGCGCTGGAGCCAGCTTGGCCCTGTGGTAGCAGCTGGGATAGCTGCTATGGGACAGTCAACACTTAGCAGCTCCTCAGAGAGAGGGGTGCTGGGGCAGGGGGAAAGGAGAGGGGAGGAAGGGAACCCGGATGGTCTGTTGGCATCTGCAAGGGGAAGGGAGATGATCGTTTGGACAGCAGGTACTACCTGGCTGTAGCTCCTGCAGCAAAGCCGCTTCTGACAGGACAAGGGCAGGAAGGCGAGGAGTTTTGGCAGCACTGGGTAAATGGTCCCAGGCTTCAGGGGCCGGCCCCACATTCCCCCTAAAGGCAAAGGCGCTTCTGAGTCTCCTAAGTGGAACTGTGGAACCATCCAGAGCAGCAAGCCCTCTTCTCCTTCTGGAGCCCAGTGGCCCCAGCCCTCTCCCACCTCCTAGATCTCAGTGAGAAGCCTGACCGTCACGGACACCCAAGGGCTCAGAGGGCAGGGTCCCTCTCCCAGCAGACTGCAGAGTCCCCAAGGGCCCTCCCTCCGCCCCTCCTGTTCCTCTGCCACGAAATCCCACTCCCTCACTGGTGAGCAGGTGCTGGCTGGGCCGTAGCTGGCAAGTGGCCCCCAAAAGAACCACCGCCATCCCAGCTTTGTCAACGGCCAGCCCCAGGAGTGACTATCAGTCTCCTCTTGGTAGAATCTGGGTTTCCTACTTCCATGCACAGTACCCCAGGCCAGTGTGGGAGTGTGAGGGTGGGCGCCTCCCCTCTCAGGGCTCTGCCTCTCCAGCCTGGCTGTGGGAGGGGAGCCCCCAGCATGGTAAGGGAGTCGGTTGCTGAGCAGTGAGACAGAGGACCAGGGCCTGCTCCAGGGTTATGAGTAACCTACAGGAGACACTGGAAAGGGGGATGAGCTGACGCTGGGGCGACAGTGGGGAGAGAAGCAGGAACTAAGAACCAGCGCTGCGTTGAGTACACTGAGGAGTTACCTCGGGGCAAGGACGACTGCATTTTTTTAACCTTGGAAAAATTACAGGAAAGTGTGATCCAGTAGTCAGAACAGAAACCATCGCTTCTGTTTCCTTAACAACGTTAAGGATGGAGGCAGGAGAAAAACGCATTGAGTAAGTCAGGCCAGCCTCAATAACTCGACAGTGGCATCAAGGCTTTGGTGGCTCAGAATCTCTGTGTCAGGTCAAAGTTGGATGACAACAGATTCCATGTCCCATGTCCCAGGAAGCACAGCTAACTGCATTATGACTGGTTGGGTCCCTGGAGCTCCAGGGTCCTTGTGACAAAACAGGTACATTCTCTCTAAAGTTTTCGAATGTGGTGTGGTGAGGGAGCCAGCGTAAATGTCGCATGCGAAGCAAAACTCAGCTATAAGCTCTGAAGTGTAGGTATATGCTAGGCCTGCTGGGAAAGGCTGCATCTCATCACAAGGAGCCACTGGCGCTGACACTAGGAGGGCAGCCAGATGTGGGCTGTGCCAGTCAGCAAAGCTTCTCCTCCTTTACACACCAAGACTGGCTTTAACGTGTCTTGCAAACACAGCTGTGATACTCCCCCAACGGGCCAGGGAAGTGCGATTCCCTTTTGGCCAGTGTCATCAAGTGCCCATCAGCAACAACGTGCCACCACCGTTATGTTCCTGGACTTAAGGGCAGACCAGAGAGACCTATTTTGCTTTTGGAAGCGCATCACAAAAATATGCTATTGACTCAAATATATAAGCCCCTCAACTTTACTATAAAATGAATATTTGCTTGTGCCTTTGAAAGGTGAAGCTCTGCATGGGGGGAAAATGGTGTTACTGAAAAGTTATGGAAACCCTAAGCTGTATTTTGGTGACTATAGGAGAAATTAACAGAATTTCATGGGGTTCCTGTTATGTATGAGCCCCTGTTATGAGAAGCTGGGAAAGAGACTGGGTCGCTCTCTTTGAAAGGCAGTGTCACTGGAGGAACACATCTTAAACCCAGGCTTTGAAGGATTCCCATGGATACAGTTCCAACAAACTTGAGCTTACAGAAAACGATTATAAAAATCAGAAGGAAACATGCCACCATAAACAAGCAATAATGGAAACATTGCATTATAGAATCACACAAGTACTGCACATATTGTAATTTTTAGGTATAGAATATACATTAAAGATATTTAATATGCTTAAAGAAATAAAGAGGATTTTGAAAACCCAATGCAGGAATAAGAGGCTGTCAAAAATGACAGGCAGAACTGGGGAAAAAATAGAGTTTCCAGAAATCAAAAATATAAAATTTTAATTAGAAACTGCCAGAAATAGATGTAGCAAATCAGAAGATAGATCTGAAGAAATTACCCAGAATTCTGAAGAGAGAGAAAAAGATAGAAAATATAAAAAGAATATAGGGCGGCGTTGGCAGCAGGCAGTGTGTGCATGGGCCTGGCCCTGGCCCGTGCTGCCCTGAGGAGCATCCTCAGTGGGGGTGGGTGGGAGGGCCCTGCCCCACACCCAGGGCTTCTGACCCCATGCCAGTATATGACACTTTCTCCAGGAGTACCCTAGAAGCCAAGTAGATGTGGCAGTTCTGCAGCAGAAGCACCTGCCACAAAAGCAGAAGAGGATTGCTTTCTCCAGTGGTTTCTGCTTCTTATCCCCATGACTACCTTTGGCTTGGGGACATGGCAGGTCCAGCATGGGAAGTGGATGCTGAAACTGATTGCAGAGTTAGAGTCTAGAGCTCTGGCTGAGCCCATCCCTCTGCCAGCAGACCCGGTGGAACTGAAAGCACTGGAGTACAGGCCAGTGAAGGTCAGAGAGCATTTTGACCACTCCAGAGAGCGGTACATGATGCCCCGGATGATGGTGGACCCTGTCTGAGAGGCCCAGGAGGCCGCCTGGATCTCCTCCTCAGCTGAGAGTGGGGCGTATGTCATCACTCCCTTCCACTGCACTCACCTGGAACCACAATCCTGGTCAATAGAGGGTTTGTCTCCGGGAAGACAGTGAATCCTGACACCTAAATCAAAGGCCAGATTGAGGGAGAAGTGGACCTCATTGGGATGGTGAGGCTGACGGAAACCAGGAAGCCCTTGGTCCCCAAGAACAATCCGGAAAGGAACCACTTGGCATTACCAAGACCTAGAGGCCATGGCCAAGATCACAGGCGCAGACCCCATTTTCATGGATGCCGACTTCCAGAGCACAGTCCCTGGAGGACCCATTGAAGGGCAGACTAGAGTCACAGTGAGGAATGAGCACATTTGTGCAGCCACCTCATATCTGTGGTTTAAGAAGTTGCTACGCCGGACACCTGGTGTGTTATGAGATGACTTGACACAGCCCTGTCCACAAATAATTAGGAAGTTGCTGAACAAATGAAACAGACTGGACTTATGCTGGGCTATATACCACTGGTATAAATAAAAGTTCTGAGCTTCTCTTCCTACCTTAAATGATTGTGACTGGTTGATCATAAAATCCTGACTTAGTTTCAAAGCCAGCCTCAAGAATTTAAGACAGCTTTTTCAAAACTTGACTGGCTATACAAAAAATAAAAAATTAAAAGAAAAAAGAATATAATATAGGAGAATATCTTCATGATCCTGGGATAAGGAGATGTTTCTTAGAGAAGACACAAAAAGCAGTAACCCTAAAGAGTGATAAAAAATTTTTAATTTTTTTTTAGAGGCTGGTCAAGTAGAGCAGTGGGAGTGGAGAAGGAATAAAGGAATTTGTAACTGGTTGTGATCAATTAGTTGTAAACACCACTGCACTTGGACCGGCCAAGAGTGATAAAGTGTACTACATAGAATTAGGAGCATCTGTTCATCACAAGATACCATTGAGAGGGTAAAAAAAACACATTAACAGACTGAGAGTAGATATTATTTGAAATACATACAATCAAGAGTGCTTATATCAAGAATATATTAAAAATCCCCACAGAGTAATAATAATCCTGTAGCAAATGGACTAGAAACTTACTCAGGTGCCTTTCTAAAAAGAATATTCCTGGCCGGGCACAGTAGCTCATGCCTGTAATACTAGCACTCTGGGAGGCCAAGGTAGGCAGATCGCTCAAGGTCAGGAATTCAAAACCAGCCTGAGCAAGAGTGAGACCCCATCTCTACTAAAAATAGAAGAAATTAATTGGCCAACTAAAAATATATAGAAAAAATCAGCCAGACATGGTGGTGCATGCCTGTAGTCTCAGCTACTCGGGAGACTGAGGCGGGAGGATATCCTGAGCCTAGGAGTTTGAGGTTGCTGTGAGCTAGGCTGATGCTACGGCACTCTAGCCAGGGCAACAGAGAGAGACTCTGTCTCAAAATAAATAAATAAATAAAAAGGATATCCCAATGGCCAAAGATGCTCAATTTCATTAGGAATTAGAAAAACGCAAGTTGAAATCTTGAGATACTATAGCACATTCACCACAATGGTTAATATCTGTATCAATTAAAACCACTAAGTACACTGTTAGGTTTATACCCCCCAAAATGAGTGCACAAGTCTTCAAAAGCTATGGGCAAGAATGGGCATAGCAGCATTATTTGTAATACCCTCAGACTGGAACCCAGTACTCATTTCCCACGGCTGCTGGGGCTGGGATTCTGCAAGCCACCTTCTGCCTTGCCAGCTCCACGAATTGAGGAGGTTAGAGGAAGCCCGAAAAACAGGAGGAGGGAAAGGGGACTTGCTTCTTACTCCTTGTGCCTGAGTGTCATGATGGCAGCAGGTCTTTAACCAGGAAGCTTCACTTGTCTCAAGTTTCCAGCTTTCCCCACCCCACGCCCCCACTCTCAGGACCAGCCTCCACTGTGCCTCTCAAAGATGCCAGCAGTAGTTGCACAGCGCTCCTTCTCCTGAAGTCTGAGTTTCACTTCCGCAGGGCTCCTGCGCCAAGCTTCTAGGTTCCAATAACTCCCACCTTTTCCTTGTGTTAACCTGCATCCCTCTGGGGCTGTAACTGCTCCCTTCACTTGTCACCTCTGTGTTCCATGGCATTTCCCTTTTGTCTTTGCAGTCCTTATAATAAATTCTTTCTGTTTAAAATAACTGGTGTGGTTTTATGTTTCAAATTGCACCTTGGCTGATACAACAGCCCAGGTAAGGTTCATTTGGCATCTGACCTGCCTCCTGACCAGAACTACACTGACTATTACTCTTCTTTCAAATAGGGAAACTGAGGGCTGCAATAAAGTTTGCAGATCCTGCAGCCTTGCTTGGTTGAATGTCGGTGGCATCTTGACAGGGTTACAGAAACAAACCAGAGCCAATGACCTCGAGTGTCTTGGGTATGACTGCCTGCCATGAGGACAGCTAGAGTCAGGCCAATGTTTACAAAGACTACCTGGCTGGGCTTTTTTTTCCCTCTCCTGTGAACGTGCTTGGGTACAATGGCGTCTTTCCTAAAGATTTCATGACTCCCCTACGCTTCAGTGGCAGCTGAACTTGAGAACATACAACTCCAGAGGCACCTTGCTGTTACTTTGGCCACACTGCATGTGTGTGTATTTAATAACATCATTGCAAAACCTGATTCTTTAGCCAGATTGTAAATATGTGTGCAAGGGTTGCCCAGAAAAGTAACAGGAAAGTTGTGCAATTTGCAAGCTAAGGCCTTGATGGGCCATAATCTTTGAGCATTCTTCCTAGTAGGCTGGTAGCAAACATTATGAATTAGTATAAACCCAGTACACCCTCCCCCACCCAAAAAAATGCCTCATAGTATACAATTTTCCTAACCCACTTAAGTACACACCTCCATAGCTCCCGGCATTTAGTCTAAATAAAGCAGGAGAACACAAACTGCTTATTTTAAAATCTATTTTTATTTATACTTAGAGCCAGAATATTCTCTTAAGATTTCCCTAATGTATAAATACTGGATTATGCCAATCTTTTGGTTCTGCCCAGAGGCAGGAGCTTGGGCAGAAATGGAGAGAAATTTCCTCCACCTCCCTCCAGACGACATGTTTTATCACCCCTGTTGTATTTTGTGACCTTGTTTTCCAACTTTCAATAAAAAAGTGGGACCTGCTCAGTTCCAGTAAGGGCTTCAGAAATGCCATTCAGCCTGCAGATTGGCCATGCCCATCCTGGGGCACAGGGGCCCCTTAGCCAGAGCAGCTCTCTGCTCAATGCCTAATCTTTTTGGTATCAAATGTATTCAACAGGCACACGTTACCCCTGTGGCAGTGGTACACTCTGTCACCTCCAGATCTAGACCAGATGGCTCCTGGGGTCCTGGTTGTGTGGCCTGGCTATCATATCCTTCTCAGGAAAAACCAGTATTATTAGCTCCCTTTCTTGCTTCCTTTAAGGATCTGCATGGGTTTCTCTGGAGTGCCACTGCACAATGCTTTATCTTTCTAAAACCCCTTAGATCCCAAAGGGGAATTAAGTCTCCTGTGAGTGCTAGTGTGTGGCTGAGGACCTTTTCTCCCCTATAGGGCTAGGTGTGGTCTGCTAGGTGACAGATACTGCTTGTCTGTGGGCTCCTTTAAAGACTAATCAAGGAGCTGAACACAGTGGCTCATATCTGTAATCCTCTCTAAAGAGAGAGGATTGCGTGAGGCCAGGAGCTAGAGACCCTGTCTCTAGAAAAAATTTTAAAAATTAGCTGAGCATGGTGGCATGCACCTGTAGTCCCAGCTACTCAGGAGGCTGAGGCAGAAGGATTGCTTGAGCCCAGGAGTTTGAGGTTGCTGTGAGCTAGGCTGACGCCACGGCACTCTAGCCTGGGCAACAGAGTGAGATTCTGTCTAAAAAAAAAAAAAAAAACAAAAAACAAAAAAAAAATGAAAATCAACTTTATCCTGAAGATTTAACAGGACCCAGATCC
>CAUYRT010061718.1:0-39816 GCA_963574885.1 Lepilemur ruficaudatus | reverse complement strand
AATAGCTGGGACTACAGGCATGCGCCACCATGCCCGGCTAATTTTTTCTATATATTTTTAGTTGGCAAATTAATTTCTTTCTATTTTAAGTAGAGACGGGGTCTCGCTCTTGCTCAGGTTGGTTTCGAACTACTGACCTTGAGCGATCCGCCTGCCTTGGCCTCCTAGAGTGCTAGGATTACAGGCGTGAGCCACCGCGCCTTATTTGTTAGCTATTTTAAAGTCTTGTGTGCTAATTCTGTTATACCTGTCATTTCTGTTTGTGTTGAGTGATCTTTCTTCTTCATGTTTTTCTGCTTCTTTGTATGTCTAGTAATTTTGATTGGATTCTGGGCAGTGTGAATGTTGGGTGGATTTTGATTTTTTGCTTTTTGGCTTGGCAGGCAGTTAAATGTCTTGCACATCAATTTAATCCTCTCAAGGCTTTTTTAAAAATTTTATTAGAACAGGGCTAAAGTACTATTTACTCTGGTCTGGTTTAGCCCCACTGCTAAGGTGTGACGTTTCTGGATCTCTACGGAATGCCACAAGTGTTCAGTAAGGACCTTCCCTCTGACTGATTGGAACTCAAATGTCTGAGCTTTGGTATTGCACAACGTACAGTTGCCTAGTAGTTCTTTGCCGACCTCATGGAGTGTCATCCTTGAGTGTGCAGCTTTATATTCAGCAGAATTGTTATTGAACTCCTAGGTGCATTTCTGGAGCTCTTTTTCTCTCTTCTCTACAGTATACTCCTCAGATTCCAATTGTATATCAGCTTCTTTCAAGTCTGATCTTTTCTTTTCTTTTTTTTTTTTTGAGACAGAGTCTCACTCTGTTGGCCCGGCTAGGGTGCCGTGGCATCAGCCTAGCTCACAGCAACCTCAAACTCCTGGGCTCAAGCGATCCTTCTGCCTCAGCCTCCCAAGTAGCTGGGACTACAGGCATGTGCTACCATGCCCGGCTAATTTTTTCTATATAGTTTTAGTTGGCCAATTAATTTCTTTTTATTTTTAGTAGAGACGGGGTCTCGCTCTTGCTCAGGCTGGTTTCGAACTCCTGACCTTGAGCGATCCACCCGCCTCGGACTTCCAGAGTGCTAGGATTACAGGCGTGAGCCACCACGGCCAAGTCTGATCTTTTCTCGGCTTTTTGCCATGGTCTTCTAAATGCCTTCAGGGCAAGATTCTTGGTGGTGAATAGGGTTCGTCTCTCAAGGTATGCTGCCTGTTGCCCAATTTCTGAAAACAGTTTCATATATTTTGTCCAGTTTTCTAGTTGTTTATGGCTAGTGGGCTTAGTTTGATGAGCTAGTCTGTACTTCTGCATTACAAATGAGAACGATTCTTTGCCCTCTTTCAATCCTTTAGAACACAACTATCATGCTTCTCTAAAAGCTTACTTTTTCCAGAGTGAAATGCTCCCATATTATTCAAATGATACGTGATGAAGTTTTGTATATTCTTACCAATCTGGTCATTTTCTTTTGGTCATGTTCTGTTGGGTGCTCTGTGTACTATGGCATTGGTTATAACCTCAAAGAGACTTCTCTGCTTAGTCCTGACATCTGGAATGTAACTAGACGTAAATAATTAACAAATTTATATTCAGGTGTCTGGTATCCAGGGCTAGTTTAGGTGGACAGAGTTTCATGAAAGTTTCCAATATAGTGAGGTTGGAACTATTCTGTGTGAGTAAAGATAATAACTTCTATTCTTAAAGATAGTAACTGCTTTGGAAGAGAGTGTATACTCTGAAGCGATATCTATTTATATTCTTTAAATGTATTAAGCTTTATGAACATGTAGTGGTTACAACAAAATTTTTTTTTTTTATATTTTTGTTTAGATTTCAGCATGCCATGGGGGGAGTACCTGCCTGGGCAGATACAAGTAAGCGGAAAATATCTTCAGATGGTGAGTATTGATATTGAGTATTGATATCTCTGTTTAATTTAGTAAGTCCCTATTCCTGTTTTGTTATTATTTAAGTGTTTTTATGAGGCTTGTTAAAACCTGGTGTTTCAAATATGTCCTTTTTTTTTTTGAGATGAGTTCTCATTATGTTGCCCAGGCTGGTCTCAAACTGCTGGTCTCAGGGGCCTCCTCCTGCCTTAATCTCCTGAGTAGGTGGGACTACAGGTGCACTATTGTGCCTGCCTTTTTTTTTTGAGACAGAGTTTCACTCTGTTGCCTGGGCTAGAGTGCCGTGGCGTCAGCCTATCTCACAGCAACCTCAAACTCTCGGGCTCAAGCAATCCTACTGCCTCAGCCTCCCGAGTAGCTGGGACTATAGGCATGTGCCACCATACCGTGGCTAAGTTTTTATATATGTATTTTTAGTTGTCCAGCTAATTTCTTTCTATTTTTTTTTAGTAGAAACGGGGTCTTGCTCTTGCTCAGGCTGGTCTCGAACTGCTGAGCTTAAACGATCCGCCCGCCTCGGCCTCCCAGATTGCTAGGATTATAGGTGTGAGCCACTATGCCTGGCCTGCCTCTTTTTTTTGTTTTGTTTTTTTAATGTCTCATTTTAAAGTTTACCATTTCTCTGCAGGAAGCTCTTTTTTAATAGTATATAGCTTACTTAATAGCATTCTCTACTGTAATGAGGATAAAGGGTAGATGAATTTTATGTTTCTTTCTCAACAGAACAATAGTTGCATTATGGCATAGTATAAAGGAAGAATGAGTATTATTCCTTTTTGACTCAGCTCTTTTTGAAGACATTGGCAGCTAATCTAGCTGTCCATTTGGAAATGGGAGTTCTTTACAAGGAGCACATGTCAGATCAAGCCCAAATGATTAGTGACATTATAAAAATCTGTTTTTCAACTTGAGGTTTAAGTTGGGCTCGTACCATAACTCTTTTATGTTTTTTAGATCTTTTGAGTTTAGCTATTGTATATGTGAGTGGCTTAGCCAAGATCTGATCTGTGTGCTTGGAGTTATGAAGTTTTAGACTTAGAATTAACCTTTGAAATCCTTAGGGAGTTTGGAGTGTACCTCTCACATAACGTAGGCCCTGCCTTCCTCAACATCCGTGGTGTCTGATGACCTGTTTGATAGCCACCACTATCACCTCTCCCTCCTTTCTTCCCACCCCTGACAGCCTTTATGGTATTTAAGTACAGGGAGCCCATACAAGGAGCCAGTGTTTTATATAATTCTGTTAGAAAACTCAATCTGTTATTAGGTAGAAATTGACCTTCTGGTTTCCAGCCAAATGCTTTTAGAAGTTGAAGGAATCTCAGTGATGAAGCCCGACTTTTGTCTATTGCAAGAATCTTTTCCACTTTGTTATCCTGTTTAATATATCAAATGGTGTTACATTCTTTACTGGACTGTTTCTTCTCCTTCTCACCTTTTCTTTAGGAACTGTTAGAAACTTTTTGCTGTTTTGAAATTTACTTCCTGACAACTCTGTAGTCCTACCTTTTGAATATATACAGATTATCTTAACATTCTTTCTGTTATTTGGGAAATCTCTTTCCACATTTGTTTTTTAACACGTTAAACATTCCTTGTTCCTTTGACCATTTTTTCTGTGACATATTTCTAGGCCCTAGGTCACCAGTTTGCCCTCCTGGATGAAATGTAATTTTATTACCCATTTTAGAGAGAAATGCAGCAATTTAGATCCATGTAACTGTAGATATGATTATGCTAGCTGTTGAAACAAAACCTCCCAGATTCCAGTGGCTTAATCCAATTGAAGTTGTTTTTTTCCATGCACGTAAAATTGGGGTGGTGAGAAGGTGATGCTCTTCTTCAGAGACCAAGTTTATAGAGGTTCAGCCATCTTCAGGTCACATCTTCCAAAGTTGCCCAAGACGTTGACATCCAGTTGGCTTATGGGGAGGAGAGAGAGGGTCACCCAAAGGAGATTTCTCTTGGCCTTTGCTGGAAGTGGTACATGATACTGTTGCCTGCGTTTTATTGGCCAGAACTCAATCACAAGGCCATATTAACCGTAGAGGATGCCAGAAAGTGTACTCTGGCTTTGTGTCCCAGAGAAAAAGATAATGAATTAAGTCAACAGTTATCCCGTCTGCCATTGTCTGGGCTATCCTAGTTTAGTTACCTTCATTTTACAGATGGAGGGAGGTTCAAAGAAATAAAGCAACTTGTTTAGGTATACTTACTGTTGGCAGAATGGTCACTAGAACTCAGCTTCATAGTTTTCTCCAATGTGTTATTTTTTTAGGTATACTTACTGTTGGCAGAATGGTCACTAGAACTCAGCTTCATAGTTTTCTCCAATGTGTTTTTTATCTGTAAATACTTCATTGATTTTTTTTTAAAAGAAAAGTACTCCCTTTTAAATATAACCACAATACTAACATCATACACTTCTGAAATTCAACAGCAATTCATTAATGTGGATTGTTTGGTTGTTGCTGTTTTATTTATGTCCATTCTTCCCCTCCCAGTCATTTTAGCTTGCTTAGTATTCTGCTTAGACCTCATAATGCTTCTGAACTGGTTTGATGTCTTTTGTAAGTTTTGGAAATTCTCACCTGTTGTTTCTTCAAATATTGTTCCTTTCTTCTTTTTTTTTTTTTTTTTTTTTTTTTTAGACAGTCTTGCTTTTTTTGCCCCGGCTATCATGCAGTGGCCTCATCATAGCTCGCTGCAACCTCAAACTACAGGGCTCAAGCAATCCTCCTGTCTCAGCCATCTGAGTAGCTGGGACTACAGCTGTACAGTACCATGTCTGGCTACTTTTTGTAGAGATGGGGTCTTGCTTTTGCTCAGGCTGGTCTTGGAACTTCTGATTTCAGGTGATCCTCCCAACTTGGCCTCCCAGAGTGCTAGGATAATAGGCATGAGCTACCATGCCCAAGCCTACAGCTAATTTTGAAATACTGTCAAAACATCTATAGGGGGCTTAATTTTAATTACTGTATTTTTCAGGTCTAGAGTTACCATTTAGTTCTTTTTTTAATATTCTAATTCTCTGGCTCAATTTTGAATCTTGTCTTTCATTATTCTTGAACATATCAAACATAGTATTTTTAAAGTTTGAGGCCGGGCGCGGTGGCTCATACCTGTAATCCTAGTACTCTGGGAGGCCGAGGTGAGGATTGCTTGAACTCAGGAGTTCAAGACCAGCCTGAGCAAGAGCGAGACCCTATCTCTACTGTAAATAGAAAGGAATTAGCCAAACAACTAAAAATAGAAAAAATTAGCCGGGCATGGTGGCACGTGCCTGTAGTCCTAGCTACCTGGGAGGCTGAGGCAGAAGGATTGCTTGAGCCCAGGAGTTTGAGGTTGCTGTGAGCTAGGGTGACGCCACAGCCCTCTAGCTCAGGCAACAGAGTGAGACTCTGTCTCAAAAATAAAAATAAAAAATAAAGTTTGTATCTGATAACTCCATTGTCTAGTTCCTTTTGAGGATTGTCTTATTTTTCCTTTTGGTTTTTAGTCAAGTTATTTTATCTTGTCAATATTTGCCTGGTTACATTTTATTAAATGCTGGACATTGCATATGAAACATAATGTAGATTAATTAGATCTAGAATGATGGTTTGTATGTTTGTTTCTAGGTAGGTATTTTGGCAGAGGGAACCAACAATCCCAGAACATTTTTATTCAAATGAGGAATTGTGTAGGTTCGAAGCTAGGTTTCAGTTCTTGGAAGATTTTCTTATAATTCTTTGATTTTGCCGTTAATCCTAGGTGTAGCCTTTTGTGACCCCAATACAAAAAGCCTGGTGGTTTACTGGACCTCTTCAAGATGCTGAGGGGGTTTTTTGGTGCTAGTTTTGCCTTGTTAGCCAAGTGTTTTAAAAAGTCTGCTTAGCTTCTCAGCTGTCTCTACTGGAATCACCAGTCATCTCCACGGGAAAAGCAGCCCTATTAGATCTTTTTGAAGTTCTGATACACAATTTAACATTAGTCTTCCATTCAGCTGAAAGTTCTGGTTCTTTTTCATGTGAGTTGTTACGCTAGATCTGTTGTCTGCCCTATTGCCACTTTTGCCGTAATTGTACAAGTTGCTCTTTTTAAATGAAATGCTGGTTTTAAACTTTTATTTCACTTCATCCTGTTTTAGTAACCGTCTGTGTATGTGTTAGTCTTTCATTCCAGAGTCAAACTTTGATTTTTTTTTTTTTTTTTTTTTTTTTTTTTTACAGAGTCTCACTCTATTGCCCGGGCTAGACTGAGTGCCGTGGCGTCAGCTTAGCTCACAGCAACCTCAAACTCCTGGGCTCAAGCGATCCTTCTGCCTCAGCCTCCCAAGTAGCTGGGATTACAGGCACGCGCCACCATGCCCAGCTAATTTTTTCTATATATATCTTTAGTTGGCCAATTAATTTCTTTCTTTCTATTTATAGTAGAGACGGGATCTCACTCTTGCTCAGGCTGGTTTCAAACTCCTGACCTTGAGCGATCCGCCCGCCTCGGCCTCCCAGAGTGCTAGAGAGTCAAACTTTGATTTTAACTGTAGATGTTAAGTTGTGTTCATCTTTTTCCTCTCCTTTAAGCGTTATTTGCTGTTTTTCCTTTTACCAATTGCAGCTTTAAAAAAGTGATTGCGATTGGGAGGCTGGAAAGGGAGTTGAAGTTGGAAATACAGAAGTTTGGGGTAGGTAAAGGACCATCTCATTGATTTTAAAGATCAGCCTTGTGGGTTTGTTTGACTTAGATGAAAGTGAAGAGGATGAAGATGATTTGTTGCAAAGGACTGGCAATTTCATATCCACGTCAGCTTCTCTTCCAAGAGGAATCTTGAAGGTGAGAGTTGGTGAAGTTGGAGCCTATCCGGCTATTTACCTCTGAAATTCAATCTGCTTCCCAGTTACAGATGCATGGATTCCTATCATCTGTGGGATTAAATATGTTTCCTGTCATTTTGCCTTGGTAAATATGTTAGAGTTTTTTTTTCTTTTGCAGAAATGATCAAGAGGTACTAAATTATATTCCCAGTAATTCTAGAAATCCTATTGGGTTTCTCCTGTTGCATTTATTTTCATTTTCATTGGCATCAGCCAAGTCCATTCTGCTGTCATCTCTTACCCAGCATATTGCAGTAGTTTGTGCCTGGTCTCTACTTCCACTTTGTCTCTTCCTAAACCATTCTTAATGTAGCAGCTAGAGGAATCTTTTAAAAATAAAACATCAGGTCATGTCACTTTTCGTTGCTTTTTCAAAACTTCTGAATTTCCAATCATAGTCTACACTACCCTTCATGATCTGGCTTCTGCCTACATCATGGCCTTGTCTCAGA
Organism: Lepilemur ruficaudatus; assembly: GCA_963574885.1. Lineage (NCBI taxonomy): Eukaryota > Metazoa > Chordata > Mammalia > Primates > Lepilemuridae > Lepilemur > Lepilemur ruficaudatus. The sequence goes on along the minus strand of CAUYRT010061718.1, from coordinate 32,607 downwards.
CACCTTGGCCTTGTCTCAGACCTCTTTCCCCTTATTTCCTACTTTCTTTTTCTGTTTTTTTGAATGTGCTGGATCCTTTCTTATCTCTGAACCTTTACTCTTTGCTTTTCCTTCCTGCCTGTCTGTTCTTCAGGCACTGCTAATGGCTAACTCACTTGTACCTTTTTGTTCTAACGGCACCTTAGGACCTTCTCTAAAGCAGCCTATGCTAGTTATTTCCTAACTCATCACTGTGTCCAGTTTGTTCATTGTGCTAACCGTATACCTACCCAGCGTGGTGCTTTTTTAAGTTAAATATTTGTCATGTTAATCTCTCTGTGACATAGATATTTTTTTCAGTCATACAGTGGCATGTGCATTTAGATGGGGCAGGGAAACCTGTCATGGTAAATTACTAGGAGACAGAGTGATTCTGTCTCCTTCTCACCTTATGAGGACACTTCATTCAGCTCCTCACAGGGTGAATTCACTTCCATTGAAAATGTAGTTACCATAAAAACTTCCGTGGTTACAAAAAAATGCATATAATACTTTATTTTAAATTGAATTTTAAAAATTCAGGAGGAAAACCTGGAAAAACAGAAGATATAACTGAAAATAGTTTAAGTGATGCATGAGATAACCATTAAACTAGCAACCATGTATCCTGAGAGAAGAAAGTAAGCAATCTGTGCCAACAATAGGACTGTGGGAACAACTACAGTGCCTGTTTTGTTTGTGCCATGAATGTGAAGATGCCAAAGTAGGTTTGAGTAAAATTTTCTCAGAAGTGAAAAATCTCTTAGCCCAATTGGGTGTATCTTGGGGAAATGACTGTATACTAGTGCTCCAAGAATATTTAAATTTAGACTTCTAGACATGGAAAGGACTTTAATGATTTAATCCCTTCATTTGAAAGGTGGTAAAAGAAGATTCTTGTAAAGTGACTTGCCAGTTGGTGCCAGAGCTGGGATCTCATTACCATTCCAATGCACTTTTTTCTGCATTGTAAACTGTGATGTCTTGACTTCATGCTCTAAAGAAAATGTTAACCATTTGAACTGATAAAATTCCAGCTTTATTTTCCCGTAGATGAAGAACTGCCAACATGCTAATGCTGAACGTCCTACTACTGCTCGAATCTCATCTGTGCAGTTTCATCCTTGTGCACAGGTTGTGATGGTTGCTGGATTAGATAATGCTGTATCACTATTTCAGGTATGCCTTTTGAAACGAAGACTCGTAGTGAAAAATGTATACTACCAGCATACAGAGTCCATGGAAATAACCAAAAGAAATGTTTTGTACTTCCTTATAGGTTGATGGAAAAACAAATCCTAAAATCCAGAGCATCTATTTGGAAAGGTTTCCAATCTTTAAGGCTTGTTTTAGTGCTAATGGAGAAGAGGTTTTAGCCACAAGTACCCACAGCAAGGTTCTTTATGTGTATGACATGCTAGCAGGAAAGTTAATTCCTGTGCATCAAGTGAGAGGTAAGATTTCTGTTGAACATGGAGTCCATCATACCCCTAAAGCTGAGTTCATTTAACAGTGTTTACAACCACTTATTTCACCCCATAAGATTCTTAACATAGTATTTGGAAAATGTCACTGTGTTATTGAAATATAGTATGTTTGAATGAAAACAGTAAACTGACTTTTTTATCAAGCACTTACGGAAATATATATCTCCTAGACCAGGAGAGAACTGCAAATACTTGGCTGTAAAGTTAGCAATTGCTGCAGCAGAAAGAGCATGAGCCAGGGAGCTAGAGGACCTGCGGTGTACTTCTTTCGACAAGCTGTTTCACCTGTCTGATCGTCAGGAAATTTGGATATCCTCTAGTTTTAGTGTTTGTTATAATAGAATTTTGATTTATGTGTAAAAGGAATAAAGCACTGCTTGGGGGCGGGAACTTACGTATTTTAAAGATTGAACCACTTAAAAAAAAAACCTTTTCTAGCAGGTGAAAAGTTATCCTCTCCCTTACCCATTCTTCCCCTGTGTTTCTCAACCCCTGTTACTCTAAAATGTACTGTCACCTTCGTGAATCCTTTGGGAACCAAAGCCCTTGTAATGGGGTTGGCTGGCTCATAAATCTTGGGAGATAGTGTTGGCATATGCCGCCACTCACTGGTGGTCTCCCTATTAAACTGCACGTGTGTGCGCCTGGGAGGGATAAGAAGAGCTCTGTGCAACCATTTCTTTTTTTACTAGTGGTTGAAAGTGAATAAGGCCAACTTTAGAAACATTTATGATGTTTATCTTCAGCATTTCCAATCTAATCTTTACTGTGTTGCGTGATGCCTTTAATGATCCTTTCCAAATAGGTTCTTGGTTTATCTAATCATGCTTTAAGTTAGGGTGTCTTCAGAAGTTAATATGCACATAAATCACCTGGGGATCTTGTAAGCTGAAGATTCTGATTCTGTAGGTCTTAGGTTGTCTTGGTTTTGCATTTCTGACAAGCTTTCAGCTGATGCTGATTGTCTGTGGACCTCATTTTGTTGAAAAGCCTTAAACCATCTTCTCTTATTGAAATATAAAACAATATGTAGTAATTATTTTTACATAACATTTCACTAATCAAAAGGAATGGATTTCAGCCCTTCCTAGGCTTTTGTATTCTCTTGGGAACAAGCATACCAAGGGGTGGCCAAGATATAGTTGGTGATCTTTACCCTCAATCTGCTAGGTGTGCAGGAGTGTGTACCCAGTCACCAGCTGCTTTTGAGCCATGGCATTCATCTTTCCTTCCTAGTATTTTCCCTTTTCTTCTTTCCTCAATAAGCATAAGTTGGTAATAATAATAGTTATGGTAAATGTATTTCTTTTTATGGTGGTACGTTATTGAGCACTATTCTCAGTCTTTCATCATTGTAGAACTATAAATAACTCAAGAAATTAAGGACATTAAGGGGGAAAATTGCTGACTAGTTAGGACGTATAAGCCTTATGTGTTGCAAACTGTTGGTGGTCATAAATGTTAGTTTGAAAACTGAAGAATACAAGATTGCTGCACATGGTGTATTGATTAACCTGTCAAGGTTCATAATCTGGGGTTCATAATGTGGAGTCTGCAGACTCTTACAGTTCTCTGGATAGAATTCAGGGGTCCACGAAGTTGCATGGGAAAAACATTATATCTTTATTTTTGTTAACCATTAGCATTTCCTTCAGTTACGAATGTTTTGAACAATCATCATTTTGAAAAGGGGACTGTACGCTTTGTCAGACTGCCGAATGGTCCATTGTGCAAGAAAAATTAAGAACCATACAGTAGTTTTTGTTTATTATTGAATAGGACAGTTCTCAATGCTTCTTGTTCTCAATAAACAAAAAAAAGAATTTGACCACTCGGAAATCAGTGGTTGGTCAGGTAGCCATTTTGATTTTAGGCATTATGGTAATGTCTGAGCCTCAGTTTTCTCTTTCTGGAAACTCAGAGGGTCATATATGTTAAAAGATGATTTTTTTTTTAAAGTTCCTAATTTAGCACATGCCATATGGGTAAATGCTCAATAAATGGTAACCCCTGTCAGTGTTAGGAACAGCATGCAATCCATCTGATTGCAGTCAGACCACTTACCATCCAGTGGAATTTGGCCATTGCTCATTCCTTTTTATATCAGTTGCTCAGCAGTTGACCTGAAAATCTCATCCATCAATCTATAAAAAGATTTACATCTGACATCTTTAAAGCATTGTAATTTATTTCCCTAGGTTGTATTATAAATTTTATCTGGGTCCTATTTTGAAAGATCAAACATTTGTAAAGAACAACTGTAATACTGGTATTAGCATTTATTGTCCCTATTTTTTGTGTAGCTAAAAGCAAAATGCTACATACAAACAGTATAATGTAAACTTTGGGTGAAAATACAGTTATAATATTTTTCTTATTTTTCCAATTAATTGCTAAAGCAGCTACCTGTCCTTATTTGTTGGAAGTCTATTATTTCCTTCTTTAGGACAACCCCCCCTCTATTGAATTGCCCGAAAATAGCAGGCTTATGTAGGCCGGAAGAGTAAGGTCTTCTAGCCACCTGCAGGCAGAGAGGGGACTGTGTAGTGAGTCTTCTGACATATTTCCTCTTGCTGCCACATTGGATCTGTGTTCATACTGGTCCTGCACGGTATGTTGGGACCTTGTTCACTGTTATTCTGGTGATGCCCTTGCTGTCTGTGTCCCTACAGGACTGTAGTGGTGCCCAGCTGTGGGCTCCAAGGTGAACACTTAGTTTGACTTTCACATTCCCACTGCCTGACACTGTGCCACATTAGGATTAGGTCTGGAGGAGTTTCCAGCTGTAGCTTCACACTGTGCTGGAACTAGCTGCTTGTTCCTGCCTCATTATGTAATGATATTTTCCTTATGTTTGGAACTTCTGTATACTATGGTCAGTACATAAGGTTTATCCAGAATTTGGGATTAAAACACTTAATAGGAATAGCGAAGTACCCTTCATAGAGGGAGACTGGTCATCAGCAGAAGTAACCCCAGTAATTGGAAATGTGTCTGCATTGATAATGGGAAACATGAGTCCAACCAAGGTAACTAGGATGTAGCCTCTGGGAGGCAGGACTAGAGTGGGATGTCTGGTTTGTAGTAATGTGAAGTAGGAGCCTCAGCTAGCATTTTCCTTTTAGGGGAACAAGGGTACTTCACCAGATTTTTCTAAATCTTTTTTCCCTAATTAATATTTTAATTTAGCAACTTAAAGTTTTTGAAATATATGTATATATATTTTTTGACTAGGCAGTACATTCACATGGTGCAAGAATCTAATATGTACAAATGGGTATAGAGTGAAAAGTCTCTTATGTTCCATCTCCCTGGCCACCTGCTTCCCTTGAGGTAGCCAGTTGTACCCATTCTTTTGTATCCTTTCAATTAGGCAACTTCTTAACGAGTAACTTGACTCTCTAAGCATTTTGATGTCAGGAGGAGTCTCCTGTATAATCAATATGAACCTTTCAGGCATGGAGAAACAAACATGTCCCTTTGTAAATAAATAAGTTGACTCTGGTTTCTATACCTATCTCTGAAAAGCTAATCAACTCTTAAATATACTGATAAGTTGTGAATTTTTGTTTTTTTTGGACCCACAATGTTAAAGGTTAGAATCCTGTTTATCATGGGGTGCTTAGTAGGTGGCCAGGAGCTAGTTTATATATATATATTATTATATTTTTGGCTGTCTCTAATGTTAGTGTATTTCTCTTCTGGTGATGAACTTTGTAACAAAGAAGTATAATTTATCCTTCTAGTTAATTAGAGGTATTGATGCTTACATTTGGAAAATTGGTTAGTATGTTTATTTGGAGAGCTGAATCTCTGGCCTGCAATTAAAATGGGGAATGCTAACCAAGACCAAAGAGGTTTGCTAAGCACTTTGTAGTTACCTTATGTTTGGGTCAAACTCACTGATGCATGAAATCAGACTTATTCATGGTCTGAGCCAAATTCAACAGAATTTGAGGCACTTACACGTTTTGAAAGGTAAGAAACTCAATTGTCATTAGAAGAGAGCTTTATTGAAAACCACATTAAACCATATTTAATCTCATTTCCTTTCTTAGGTTTGAAAGAGAAGATAGTGAGGAGCTTCGAAGTCTCCCCAGATGGGTCCTTCTTGCTCATAAATGGCGTCGCTGGGTATCTTCATTTGCTTTCAGTGAAGGTGAAGCATTATTAGTTGTTGTTCTTCTTGGATAAGACATTCACGTAGGGATGGTCTTGAACCTTAACTCAGTGAGTCCTTAAATATGCATCTCGAGTAGGGGTACACAGGTAGGACTTTGGGAGAAGTTGTGCGCAGTTGGGGGAGGAGAACTTTTGAATGTAGGGAAAAAAACAAAGTTGAGTAGGTGCTAGAAAATAGAGAACTAGATTGTTTTCATTCTACACAGGGTGATTGTAACTCATAACAATTTGATAAGTAATATTTATTCTTTTAGACCAAAGAACTGATTGGTAGCATGAAAATTAATGGAATGGTTGCGGCATCCACATTCTCTTCAGATAGTAAGAAAATATACGCCTCTTCGGGTAAGTTAAGTTAATGATGAAAGACACTTTGGATGTTTTTACATTTCAAATTTAACCAAAAACTGTGATTTTAAACTTCCTTTTTTAATTTTTTTTTTTTTTTTTGAGACAGAGTCTCATTCTGTTGCCTGTGCTAGAGTGCCGTGGCGTCAGCCTTGCTCACAGCAACCTCAAACTCCTGGGCTCAAGCGATCCTTCTGTCTCAACCTTCTGAGTAGCTGGGACTACAGGCATGTGCCACCATGCCCGGCTAATTTTTCCTATATATTTTTAGTTGGCCAATTAATTTCTTTCTATTATTAGTAGAGACGGGGTCTCGCTCTTGCTCAGGCTGGTTTCAAACTCCTGACCTTGAGTGATCCTCCCACCTCGGCCTCCCAAAGTGGTAGGATTACAGGTGTGAGCCACCAGGCCTGGCCTAAACTTCCTTTTTTAAATTGGAAAATTAGATTTATTTTTAGAATGCATTTTTGTTGCCATTTCCTTTCTCCTTTACTAACTAGTCATAATGACGGGCTAAACATTTAACATGCAGTGTTAACATGTTTGGGGAAAGGATGGGAAGGAAATGTTTATGTAAATGATGATTCAGGGGTAATCATTCTCCTGTGGTTCCCCCATGCTAAGAATGTTAGCATTTTGTACATTTTCTCTTCTTATTCTGTCTTTTGTCGGTTAATTTGCAGTGAACCTTCAGAGGGCAAAGGGAAAAACTTCCACTACAGTTTCATTTATGTTAACAATCTTGAAATAGAGATAACTATAGAAATGAGAACAGATAAGCAATTGTCGGGATTTAAGGAGGACTTGGGAGCAGGAGAGAAGTGGAGGTGACTGTATTAGAGCAGCATGAGGAATCCATGTAGTGATGGAAAAAGTTTTACATGTTAACTGTATCAATATCAATATCCTGGTTGTAGTATTGTACTATAGTTTTGCACAATGTTAACATTTGGGGGGAACTGAGTAAAGAGTATACTGTGTCTTCTGTATTTCTTATGGTGTATGCGAATCTGCAGTTATCTCAAAAGGCATCATTTAAAATAAGTAGTCACACTTCTCACAAAAATAAGGCAGACATAAAGATTCATTTTGAGGCTTGCTTTCTTTTTGAAAGTTAACTTAGAATCACCCCTTTCTTTTTAGCAGTGCCCTCTTTTTTTTTTTTTTTGGTTTTCACATTTTTGTTGATCATGGGGGAGGAGCAGCCTCCTCCCTGTCAACGGAGGTGCTCAGTTTCTTCAGCCACTACAGTCTTGGGCCCCTGGAGGTCCTGGGATAGTTGGGCATGTTTGGGCATGTTCCCATCATCTTGGAGGGGCACTGGGTAGTTGTGGGGTGTGGCCTTGCTCATCATGATAGAGTACTTGGTGTAGGGACTGAGTGGGGGCAGAAGTATAGTGAGGCCCCCGAAGGTGAAGGACATGACCAGCACTGGCTCCTTGGCCCAGGCATTCTTGAGGAAGATGGCGAGTCTCATGGCTATCTTGGTAGCAGTACCCTTTTGACTTGGATAGTATGTTGAATTTTCATTATTGACCCATCTTTTCTGACATTTCTATAGTTCTGACCAACTCTTTATCATCCCAGAAGGGTTCTAACCTTCCCTTCCCTGACTGTCTCATGTCTTCTTTGACTCTTGCTCTTTATGCCCAAGGACCTTGGGGGCCATCCTTCGGGACAGCTACATAATCTCAGCATAGATCATGCTCTGTTTGGCAGTGGGAGGCATTAGAGTCGTTCTGCTGTGAGTAGCATTCTGCAGTCTATGCTAGTCAAGGCTTTTTAGCATAGTTTTTATTTTACCTCAGGAGCATTTGGTAATGTAGTGTTAATTTTTCAAATTTTAAAGTTTTTAATTTTTTTTTTTTTTTTTAAAGAGATGTGGTCTTGCTGTGTTGCACCAATCATAGCTCACTGCAGCCTTGAACTCCTGGCCTCAAGTGATTCTCCTACCCCAGCCTCTTGAGTAGTTGGGATTATAGGCAGGAGCCACTACACTCAACTTAAAATTTTTTTTTTTTAAAAAAGGATTAACCTTAGCGTTAACTTTCATTTAATTTTTGTTTTTCGTTTTTTTCAAAATTTCTTTTTTGTTAGAGAATGGGGTCTTGCTATGTTGCCCAGGCTGGTATTGAACTCCTGGCCTCAAGTGACCCTCCCAAAGTATTATAGCAGTTACAGGCGTGAGCCACCGCACCTGGCCTGTTTTTATCCTAGACTCAGATTTTCACAAAGTTGTTTATGTTTATATGTTTTAATTAAGGTCAGCATCATCTATATTCTATATATTATGCTAGGTTTTGTGAGAAATAGGGAATAAATAAATATTAGTTCAGAGTAATATTCCTGATGAAATGGTCCTTGACCATGGGGGAGAAGAGATGGGGAGGGTTAGTCAGCACAGGTACTGAAATTTGGCATATGAATTGGACACAGATATAAAATGTTTACAAATGTGGTCATGACTGTGATGAAGGTCCAGTCTATCATAAGAAAGGTCCTAAAAAGTAGGGAAGGAGTAATCAAAAGTTAAGTCTCTGTAAGTTAGGAGTTGCCTACCTTTTCTTTTTGCTTGAGTGCAGGTTTTGCTCTGTTGTCCAGGCTGGAGTGCACTGGCATGCTCGTAGTTCACTGTCGCCTTAAACTTCTGAGTTCAAGTGATCCTCCTGCCTCAGCTTCCTGAGTAGCTAGGATTACAGGCATGCACCACTATGCCTGGCTAATTGTTAAATTTTTTGTAGACATGGGGTCTCACTATGTTGCCCAGGCTGGTCTCAAACTCCTGGCCTCAAGCTGTCCTCCTGCCTTGGCCTCCCACAATGCTGGGATTATTATATAGGCTATAGGGATTATAGCCACTGTGCCCCACCTGGGTTGCCTAAATTTTGAGTGTTCTCCCCTTGCTCCCCTTCTTCTTCCTTTTCTTATTTTGTATGGAGGAGTTTATATGATTGGCGTCATGCTGTTCATATTACATTGCTACGTACATAGAATATTTTGATAATAAAAAAGAGAGTTGAAGAAAGAATTTACCTTTTATCTTTTCACCTTTACTAGCTTTTTCTTTATGTTTCCTTGTGGGGTCATTCTTGCCACTTCTGCTTTCAGTCTTCTCCGTACAATTCATGCACTTGCATTCTAGATAATCTTGCCCTTGATCTCTTTTCCCATTTTAGTCTATAGCTAAACTAATCTTTAAACACCTTCCTTTATTATAACATTAACAGACAAACGTATAAGGTAGAGGTTTTTTCATTTGACCTTATTCAATTTTCCCAAATATATTTTACTATTATTTAACTTGTAATCTTACTCTAGCCTGGAAAATTTTGTCAAGGAATAGTTGAAACAGTGATATTTACTGCATTCTCATTTGGAGAATGAGAGCACCTGTAGAGGGTGAACCTTAGAGCAACATCCACAGAAGAGGAAGAGGTAGAATAGGGAGTGAGGAGCTGCGGTTGAGATGGATGTAGGGTCATTATAGAAGTGAACCCTGGGTGTCAGGAAGAGGGTGATGGTCAGTATCAAGTGCTGCAGGAGAGAGAAAGGAGAATAAAGGCTGATTTTGGCCATTAGCCATTTCCATCATGGAGATACTTGTGGTCTTTTCAGATATAATGTCCTCTTTTGTTGTCTTGCACACATAATTATTCTTCTCTGAACTATTTGTGTTTATTAATAAGCTTATGTATAGCATTTATTATTATTTTTAAATAACTTGGTAATAGATAAAGTGTTTATCTTCTCAATTATAACTTCCTTGTGATCAGTTCTTTTTTTTTTTTTTTTTTTTTGAGACAGAGTCTTGCTCTGTTGCCCGGGCTAGAGTGCCATGGCGACAGCCTAGCTCACAGCAACCTCAAACTCCTGGGCTCAAGCAATCCTACTGCTTTAGCCTCCCCAGCAGCTGGGACTACAGGCATGCGCCACCATGCCTGGCTAATTTTTTGTATATATCTTTAGTTGGCCAATTAATTTCTTTCTGTTTTTAGTAGAAACGCGGTCTCGCTCTTGCTCAGGCTGGTTTCGAACTCCTGACCTTGAGAGATCCACCCGCCTCGGCCTCCCAGAGTGCTAGGAATACAGGCGTGAGCCACCGCGCCCGTCCTGAGAACCACTTTTTAAAGCTTATTTTTTTTCTCCTTTTTGGTTAAAGATTGTGTCATCCTTAGCTCCTTCACCCTTTGGCTGTACATTTCATGAAGGGAAGAGACAGTGAGTCACTTGTCAGCAAGCAGGGAAAGTTGAACTATAAACAGGAGCTCTGATGTTCACACTTATTTTAATTACAGATAGTTTTTCTTCTTTGAAACTTTCATGTAGAAAAATTTTGTGAACCAGAAATCAGTATAAAGAGACTCCTCGTAGAATATAAAGACATGAATGTAAATAGATAGATAGGTAGTCCTACTCCTTTTCCATCTTCAGAGTGACTTTTGTGAAGAAGTTTTGGCTGCCCCAGACTCAGAATAGGAATGACATTTGGGTGTCTGAAGAGTTCAGGTCCTTCTGGTTGGTCACCAACAGCTTACTCCCTTGAATTCTCTCTCTAATTCCACAGCAGAAGCTGCTTTCCATCCTTCAGTGAAACAAAGGGAAAATAACTAGATTCAAATAAAATTGGCCTACTTTAAGTCTGGTCCCACTTTGGTATGATGTTCAAAGCAAAAAATACAATTCCAGCTTCAAAAATCATTGACAAGTAATATAGACTTCTACGGAATAGCTCTTGAAGACATCCAGAAAAACCTGGGATGCAGTGAGTTCACACAGTACATTATAAATTAAGCTTCCTAAAAACCATTCATAGGTATCCTTCCTCTCCCACAAATTCTCTGTGGTTATACAAATCTCTACACACCCCCAACCTCATTCTCAGTCTGTCTCTTTAAATGACCTTTCTTTATGCAGAGCCATGTATTCACTTCCTTAAAGGGTTTTAATAATGTGTATTCACAGAGGGGGGCTGTAATTACTTATAATTTAATACTTGCTTTTGTTATATAGAGATTGAGCTTTCCTTTCTTAATAGGAACAAAAGTTTAAGTCATAAAAATATAAACTTGCCTTTGTAGTATTAAAGATTCTTTTCAAAAGTTATAAAGCATGTGCCTAACCGGTTGTTTCCCCTTTAGGCCCAAGGGCTGGCATCTCCTTGGCAAGGAGATGGGCAGGAAGGAAAGGAAGGATGCCAGGAATCATCCCTGGCCTGCAGAGGAAATGCATGCCTTGCTCTCATGGAGCAGCGGAAACCTCACAGGACCCAGAGGCTGAAGACCTGGCTTTGGGCCCTAGAAGGCTGCTTCCTGCTAGACAGATCTTGGGTAGGTCACCTAATCACATGGTGTCTCAGTCTCCCCATCAGTAAGCGTGGAGTGATGGCATACATACCAATCCTCATCAAACCTTAGCTACTGCCCCTACAAGGGAACCAGGAGGCTTAGGTGTGATGCTTAGTGTGTCACTGAGCAAGGAAAGTCATCGCTTTCCTCCCAACCTCAATCTCTCGATCCATTAAATGGAGCTGTCATGAGGCACATGAGAGATAAATAGATATAAAGCTACTTTGAAAATTATGAGCAAAATCTCTTGTGATTAAATCTCTTAACGATCCAAACATAAGAGACCACTGTAATCTCAGGATCTAAGAAAAAGATTTATGTTTCTCCATCTTTTCTGTGAACTTCTTGGGAAGGCTTTTGGTGTGCGGGACTATATTAGTCTGCTAGGACTCTCATAACAAATACTCAAAACTGGGTGGCTTAAACAACAGAAATTTATTTCCTTATAGTTATGACAACCAGAAGCTGAAGACCAAGGTGTTGACAGGGTTGATTTTATTCTGAGGACTCTGTCCTTGTCTTATCTTCTCCCTTGTCTTCACACGGTTTCCCCCCAAGCGTGTCTGTGTTCTAATCTCCTCTGCTTATGAGGACACTGGTCTTACAGGATTAGGGCCCACCCATAATGATCTCATTTTACCTTAATAACCTCTTTAAAGGTCCTGTCTCCAAATACAGTCACATTCTGAGGTCCTGGAGGTTAGGACTTAACATATAAATTTCAGGGGGACAAAATTGAGCTCATAAGAGGACTGTCACCTTTTTCCTTTGAGACATTAATTTTGCTTTCAATATTATGTTATATTACTGACTTCTTATAACTGCCTGAAATGGTTTTATGAACAGTCAGGCTAATATCCTGATTTCTTCCACATTGAAATTCTGAATTCTATACCTTTAGGTTTTGAGTTGGTTAGGGCTTCAAGCTGGAGCAATATTGTCCTGGAGACCTTATTCATCAATGCTGTTGAGATTTGTTTAATGTTTTTCTGCCAATTCACAAAGAAGTAAACATTACCAGCGATTCATCTTAGTTATAACCGGCTTCCAAAAAAGAAAGGACATTGCCATTACATAAGATCTTTAAAGTAGTAATTCATTGTTGATTATAATTGCTCAAACCATTTTCTGGTGACCAGCTAAACCTAGCACTTTTCTGTACTTAAGTAAGATCAAAGGTAGAGAAATGGAAACTATAATTTTCAGTAGTCTCAGCAAAAATTATATAAAGTAATGAAGTACACAGGATAATTTTTTAGGAAATGCTTACTTTCTGTATTTGTTGGGGTGGCAAATGTAGAATGTATTTAATGCGTATTTCTAACTGGTAACATATATTTTTATACATATGTAATTAATATTCCCAACTATCACCACCTATAGTACAAATGGAGTCATCTTAACAGAAATAACAGAAATCATTCAATGCTACTAGCTTTTTAAAGCTTGCCCTGATCGGTGTTTAGGGAGACCTGATCCCAGTTGGGAGTTGAGCTTAAAGTGAAGTATATTGTTATCTTGAACTGAAAATCAACCTTTTTTTCTGAAGACTAGAGCTTCCTTACAGAGTCAAATGCCTTGTGTCTGAATCCTTCGGTTAAAGTACAGTCTCTCTCTGAAGACTCTTCTGCCCTCTTGCAGATAGATTTTTGTTGGCCTAGATGGCAAGTTCCCCAGACACATCCATGGGCTCCTAAATCCTGGCTACAGTCAAGTGAGGACCCTTGCTATGTATGAAATAATTTATCCTGAGAACTTTTTGCAAAGAGCTTCCCCTTATATTGGCACTTTCAAATATCAAAGTAGCAATGTTTGCTGAGTATAATTTTTCTCATCTTGGAAATGAGAAAACTGAACTGCCCTGAGGTTAAGTGATTTGCCAAGGTTACACCTCCAGTAAGCAGCAGTCCTAGCATCGGAACCCACACATTTCAGAATCAAATCCAGGGAATTGAGAGTGGCTATATGTGTATTAGGGATTAGGGTTAGGGGACAACCTCTTCTCTCTGTTCTCTAACTGCATTGGCTAACTTTACAATGGCTGAGGAACCCCGTGTGAGAAGAACCGGAACAGTGTCTGCGGTGGAAATTCAAATATGTATTTGTATTTGTGCCTAATTAACGAGGAGAGGGGAAAATGACAGAAGGCAAGTTATAAGAAGGAATTGCAGGGCCCTTTGAAAGAATCCATCCAAAGTGAGAAGAAGCAGAGAACAACAGTAGATCTGGAACCAGTGTGGGGCTGTCACGGGAACCCACCGTCATACCAGACAACCTGGAAGTCTCCTAATGCCGTAGGGAGCGAAGTTTGTGTTTAAACTTCATGAGCTCTTGTAGCTTGGATCACACACAACTTTACTGATCTAGAGGAGGAAGAAGCTCTCTCCTCATTTTCTAAAGAAGGTTTATAAGAAGAGCAGCCAGTCACCGCTTGCAGTGAGTGGCATCGTGCAAGACAGCAATTGGTGGTCCCAAGGACATTGCAAGGGGGCAACTGGCTCTGCCAAAGTAGAAAATCATGAGCTCTGATATGGGGTACACAGTGGACATCTCTAATAGGCTCAGACTGATTCACAAGCAGGCAGAGATAATTTCTGGGGACTCAGAGGGAAGAGAGAGACGGAGAGGTACCCTCAGAATTTGGACGAGTAATGAGTGTCATTGAGCTAAAAGGTGAGTCTAGATAACACAGTGATCTCATTTGAATCCACAGGCTAGTGAGGTCAGGAGACATTTGGGTGACACTTGTTAAACTACCCTGAGTGACCTGAGAAGCACGGATCAAGCAAACATCCACGGTATTGTTGTATTTCTGTCTTCCAGTATAAGACCTTACTGTTTGTGTCTGGTTAATGATTCTAAGGGTGAGGTTAAAATATACCTGGTTTTCTAAATATGAATTTTGTTTATTTCAACACTTAGCATGACTGACAGACTATAAATGCATGTATAAATTCCTTCTTTATTTACTTTTTCCTATGGCCAAGGCTGATCTGGAAGCCTAGTCTAATAATAAAATAATATTTTCAATAATGTTTTTCCTCCAGACAGTGTTACAAGTTCAGAAATACTTATTGATGCATTTTTTATTTTCAGAAAGAGCATGCCCATGAATCTAGAACGTCTATTTGTAAGGGTTACATTTCCGATGCCATTTGAGGTGTGTTGACATTTGCTTATTTAAAGTTTAGGTACTGAGGAGTTTAAGATTTTTCCTCCCTTTGCTACTTAGTGGCTGACTGAGACCCAGAGAACACTTGGGCCCAAAGCTCTAGAATTTACATTTTTGCATGAGGTGGTTGCCTTCCAAATTGCTGACTCCACCAGGGAGATTTTCTAAGTATTACTCTGTGTTGTAGGCATTTCTTTGAGGAAATAAACAAAAAGAAAGAAAGAAAGAAAGAAAGAAAGAAAGAAAGAAAGAAAGAAAGAAAGAAAGAAAGAAAGAAAGAAAAAGAATTTTTTCTTCCTATCGTCTGCCATTATGAACAGATACCCAACACTGGGAGTGGTTGGCTTCTAAGAGGAATTTTCTTCATTGAAGTTGGTGCTATGAATTATTCCTATTTTCTTTCCTTATTATCTAAGGAAGAAATAAAAGTTATGCTTTAAGTATCATGTATTCTGAGGATCTTTCTCCTCAATGAGAAATCTAAACATTTGGCCTCTAACTGAACCCACTTCCCCTTGAGGAAAGGGGAAATTCAAGTTCAGAGTTAAATAAATCTCTTCTCTCTTCCCATTTAATTACAGAAGTAGAGAGTGAGTGACCTGGAAAATATAAGACAGAGCGAGAGAGAGAGAGAGAGAGAGAGAAAGAGAGAGAGAGAGAGAGAGAGAGAGACAGAGAGAGAGAGAGAGAGAGAGAGAGAGAGCTTGTTTTGAATTCAGAAAAAGGTTTTGTTTAATTTTCAAAATGCTTTAAATTAGGAAAATACTTATTAAAAATTATTATTATTTGCTTTTGTAGCCAAAGTTGTGGGAAGGAAAAAAAAGGTCACAGACTTAAATTTTAAAAGTCAAATGTTGCCATTTATGAGAACACTATTTCAGGAAGGAAGAAGAATAATGCTCACAGGTCAGGGATTAGGGATCACTCCATCCCTGTTTCTCGAAGACTTCAGATACATCTTAAATTGTGTTGATTAAAAAATGCAGACTTGATTTTTTTAGTCTGTAATTGCAGAATGCACAGGTCCAACCCCTGTTCCAACAATCAACACACGTATTATTGCTCACAAGTAAATAAACTTTTTTTTACAAGTAAATACACTTTTAAAGTGAAAAGTAACAATATACATTTAAAAATATGGTGAGTCAGATGTTTGTTTAAAAGAACAAAGAGGAGTATGCAGTTCTGTTATGAGGCCCTGATGGTTTTACAAGAAGTAAAAATTTAGGGATTTTTGGGGGCTGAGTGTTTGTTAGGATATGTGGCATAAAGTTCTGGTTGTGAAGGGAATGTGCCACCCACCAACCAATTACTGAGTCTTTGTTGCATTCAGACATAAAGGATCATTATTGACTCATGTATTACCCTCAATTACCCTATGAGGTAGTGCTATTGTCATCTTGCTTTAAAAGTAGCAAAACTGAATCACGGAGGAATTAAGCAATACGTTTAAGGTCGCACAATTTATAAGATGGGAGAAGGGATTCAGACAGAACTCCAAAGCCACTAACTACAGTACACCACCTTCAGGCAATTGTAGCACCAAGTTGAAAAAAGTTCCTGTCTTTCATTATATTATTAAAACTTGCACACAGTTTCAATAGCAAATGAATTGAATTCCACCTATTAATAGAATTGTCTCACAATTAGAAAATTTAGGAAATAATGCTGTATATTCAATGAAGAGGATAATTACTTTTTAAATTTTTTTGGCAGGGTCTTGCTCTGTCACCCAGACTGATGTGCAGCAGTGTGATCACAGCTCACTGCCACCTTCAACTCCCAGGCTCAAGCAAACCTCCTGAATAGCTGGGACTAAAGGTGCACATCATCACATCCAGCTAGTTTTCATAAAAAAATTTTTGTAGGGATGTGGTCTCACAATGTTGCTCAGGCTGGCCTTGAACTCCTGGCCTCAAGTGATCCTCCCACTTCAGCCTCCCAGAGTGCTGGAATTTCAGGCACGAGTCACAGTGCCTGGCCTTATTTGTAACTATTTAATTATGCATAACCTTATGAAAAGTCTTAATTGTATCAAATGTATTATTTTACTTTGTATCAAAAATTAAAAATTTCTAAGTACTTAAAATTTATCTTCTTTCATTCTTTACACATACACATATATAGGCACACACAGATAAATATTTTACTCAAAGTTTCAAACAAAAATTACAGATTAACTTCTAAGGGTTTGGAAGATAATACTAAATATGTATAAAATAACTTACTATGTTGTAATAACAGTGTTGAGCACCTGCTTTAAAATATGAAATAAGGCCAATCTCAGAATGTTGGGAATTCACTGGACTGAAGGATCAGTATTTTTGTGGTTTGGGTAAATGATTTAGTGAGAACAAGCAACCCATGATTCATCATTTCTTTTTCTCACATTTTTGTGCTCCATTTACATAGACAAATTTAAGAATTGTGTCAACTTGCTTTTTTCCTAAAATAAATTTAGCTTTTAAAATGGAACGGTACTAACTTGATTAATAGAGGGATTTTTGAAGTAAAGAAATCAGTGAGCTTAATGAGTCAGACACTAGTCGAAGGAAACACAAGTGGTTCATAAGACCTTATATAGAGAGATTCCATGGAAATACTGTTTCAAAACATGTTTATCCTTGTAAAGAAAAAGGGTAGAAAATATAGCTCCATGAATCAGGAAATTAATGATTATACTTCCAGTATGCAAGATCTTTGGGGAAAAGCAGGATTTGCTTCTGTGAAGTAATAGTTAATAATAATGACTAGCTGATGTGCCAAAGACTAATTTTGAGAAGGAAAAATGGCTGGTGTAGAAAAGAGAAAAAAAAGTCACATGATAAAAAATAGCAGTAAATATTCCTAGTTAAATTAATAAAAAACATTAGAAAAGAAGAAATGTTTCAACGAAAAAGATGAGTCAGAGAGTTGGTGGTACAGAGAACAGGACTAACAACCAGAATATTCTATGATGGAAGGAGGAAATGAGATTAAAGCCTTAAAAGCTACAAAAACAAATGTCATATAGTTTTGGAAGTATACTTTTAAAATTATTTAAACACTAGGATTTAATTATTTTTCTTAATACTAACATAAAAAGCTAAAAAGAAAATTTCATTGTAAAAGAACTCACATTCCCAGAACTAATCTATTCATTTAAAGCCATAAAAGGAAACATTATAGTTTGGAATTGTAATGATACATGCATCCAAGAGGAGTGTGGGTCTGGTGATTTGAGTTCAGTTGGGAGAGGTGAATTGGCTTTCCTAACTAACCCTAAGACCACCGCAGCTTGGACACAACACAACTTCAGTTTCCTCAACGAAAGGTCAAGTAGTAACGTTGAAGTCCCCCTATGTGCATGCACCGCACTGAAGTAGACATGAGAATACAAAAGAAACGAGTAAGACAGTTTCTGCCTCAAGGAACTGGCAGATATGGCAGAATTTTCTAGGGACAATTGCTTATGTCTTATTTCCTTTAAGGCACTTTGAAAAAGATAAAAAGAAACGTAGGCCTTGTGAAGGACAAAAGAAAATTCTTGCTTGTAATTTTGAGCAGAAAACATCTATATTCCACTTCAGTCCACCATAATTCAGCACCCAAAGAGGGTTTCCCACGCAATCTAGGGGCTATCGGAGTATCACTAACCTACGCTGTGGATCACTCACAAGTTACCGCAGCACATTGCTATGTGAATTGAGTTGAGGCTCCTAAACAAGCTGGTTTATGGGCAATCTGCCCACTCGCTGGCTTAGAACCGCCCAGCTTATGTGGTGGCCTCGTCATAGGCTGCATGTGATCTGGGCCCCTCAATTCAATCTCTGGGATCGCCTTTATTTTCTTCTCTGGCTTCCTTTTGTTTTGTTTCATTTTGCTATTTTTTTCAGGTTTTCCTTCACCTTTACCCCCACCTTTGGTCCTCTGTTCTTGAAGTTTTAGTCTTAACATACTCTAGCATTCATACTTTAATTGCTCCTGAATCCAGGGCAGAATTCTAGCTATGTTTGCACCAAGAAATAGCTGTATTTCCTCGCAATAGTTCCTTTATTAATAAAAATCCATAAAAATTACATACCTAAAATCGTATATTTCCTCTCTGATCTCAATAATTCTGCTTTCCTTTTTATTCCTCTACTCTCACATTGATACAGAGTTTATTTCCAGAACTCTGTAATCACCCCGTTGTGAGAGAAGGGGCACTTTTTTTCATAGCAGATGACATTACATAGTCTGTGTGGGCAATGCTTAAGTAAAGCAGAGCCTTTCGTAATTACCTAAGTGCACAGTCTGTTGAAATAATTCCACCCAAAATCTTTCATTCCCTGAATTAGTGGTTCTCCATATTGACTCCAATGCCTACTCACTAAAAACCAAGAAACCAAATGCCAGGAAGGAGAATTAATTATAATGCTCAGGATTCTATCCTATTTTGTTTCCTCCAGAGATAGTCACAAAGGTAAGTGCAGTGCCTCTAGGCCTAAAACTAATGCCTGCAGTGAGAATGATGGCAGTCCTGAGAACAAGGTGCGAAGACTCTAATTAGAGTCTTGTGTTCCTCCGCTCTCTGCCTGAAGGACAGATTCCCAGCTCCACGTCACCCGCCTCTCCCCCAGGTGGGGGCCATCCAGCCCTTGTCTTTTGGATTGACACTCTTCTTTCCATTGAGTCCAATTACTCTTCTTGGTTACAGACCTTAAGTCATCAAGTCAAATCTGAACTTAGGTTCAATTACTAGGGAATTGTCTCATGCTTGGCTACTCTATGATCAAATATCCAACTGCCCTGTTCCTCTATGCCTGGGGCATTAAGTGAATTACCAAGACACAGAGTAATTTTTTTCTGTGACTAAGGATTTTTCTTGCTATAAAGTTTAAAATTTGAAATAATCCTCCCAGGACAAGAATCCTGTTCATGAATGCTAAATCTGTACGCCTTGCATCTGTGCTCTGCCCAGCTCAGCAGTAGGTGTTGAGACACCCCCCTCATTTGGACTTCTGATGCCACCTTCCCCAAGACCTGTCCTTCTCCCTTCAATCAGACTCCACTAAGCATCACTGGCCTCTCCAGACTTTTCTCTCCTGGCCCCTCTGAGTTCTGGCCTGACTCTGCTGGCTCTATCCATTTTGGGCCCACTGAGGCCTTGTTCAAGCAGCCAGACATTGCACCTATCACACTCCTACTGAGTTTCTGAGACCAGAACTAGTAGAAATCAGAGCAAATGTGGTCACAAATTTTATGGGAAGCTAAAAGTCACGGCGCATACACATTAACATGCCAAATGAAGTAATTTTTCTTTTTGCACCCAGAGGAGTTGATGCCTATTTCCAATTGAATATCTTTTGACATTTATTTGTATGTTTTGTTTCATTTCCCCGGTTTAGTGAAAGTGAGATTCATTTCCTTTTTTCCAATGAGCCTTTATCTCAGCTAAGTTAGAATGTTGAAAAAAAAAAAAAAAACACTGTACTGGCTAATTGGATTTCATATGAAATGAGGGCTCAATAAAATACTCTTTTAGTTGTTCCCTTGTTGAGACATTTCTAAGGTACAACATATTTTCTTGCCCTAATAAACAAAATATAAGAAGTGGATTGACTCTTATTTTGGGGATTTGTGTTCTGGCCATGCTTTAAGGCACTAGATCATTAAGGTCAAATTTATTCATTCTTTCAATGTTTACTATGTCCTAGGCCCTTAATGATGAATAGGCTCTGCCTTAAGGAAACCTGGAGTCCAGCAGGGGAATATAATGCTTATATAAAATAATGCTAAAGTTGGGCAGAATGCATTAAGTGCCTTAGTAGAGGAACAAATTGTTTTCATGCATACCAGGAATTATGGAGGTTACAAGATATTGGGATAAACAGATGATGAAGCATGCCCATCCATTTATTCTACAAATAATTACCGAACACTTACTATATGCCAGGGCTTTCTAGGTCCTGGGATACAGCAGTGAAACAAACAAACAAACAAAACCAGATGGTGTTCCTGCTCTCATGGGATTCACCTTCTGGTGCAGGAGAGGCCATAGACAAATGCACCTAAATGTATAGTGTGCTAAACGGTGGTGAAAGTTTTGGAAGGAAATAAAGCTGAGTAAGGGGAGTAGGGGTTGTGGGGTGAGGGCAAGCTGGCTGTGTGACATTGGATGTTCAGAGAGGACCTGGGGGAAGGTCACCTTTGAGCAGAAACCTGAAGTAAGCAGGAGAGGGCCTGCTTACTTACTGTATAAGGGAGGGAAGGGCAATCCAGGAAGAGGTGCAGATGCAAACTTCTCAGAGTTTCTAGAGCTTTTTGGTGCTGTTTGAAGGAGGCCCATGAGCTGAATGGGGGCAGGCCTGGAGGGGAGTATAGAAGAGGTCAGAAGCCGGTGCAGGCAGGTGCAGGTCCAGCAGGGCTGGGAACGCTTTGTGCTCTGCATGTTCGCCTCCCCCCACCCCAAAATCTCTCTCTCTCTCTCTCTCTCTCTCTCTCTCTCTCTCTCTCTCTCTCTCTCTCTCTCTCTCTTCTTGTTATTTGTCATTCTTCTATAAGGGGAAACCGAAAAGGGGGGGAAAACCCCACTTTAATTAAGGGTCTGGCTGGCTGGATTTCATTTAATTGAGGTGGAGCTGTAATATATCATTTTGTGTTTAATTCTTAAGTCATTTCACTTGGGTATTTTTCTCTCCCAAATTAGATAATAAACAATCCAAGGTTATAAATCATCTTTTATTTTCTATCTTATTCTCCGAAGGTCCTGGATCCTAGAAGAACTCACAGTATCATATTAAAGGAATGAGTCAACGTTTACTGTTGTGTTTTATCCCAGTGATAACTACTGAGAAGTCATTGTTTCACACTACCTGTGACTCTTATCCCGGTTCTGTTGGGTTAGCTCTTTCATGCCATTGTAATCTGGCTTGGAATTGTGTGAGATGTTAGCCACTTTTGGTCCAAGGGAGATATGGAAATCTGGAGATACGGAAAAAGTAAACATTTTTTTTTTCTTTCAAGATTAGTCATGTATCTTTACTTGAGAGTTTTTTTAATGGGTGTATTTCAAGGTTTCAAGTACTTATTTGGAAAAACACTCTGTCTAATATATCCAATATTACACAAGGAAATGAGTCACCTAAGGTTTTAAAATCTCTTTCTTTAAATTGGGCCTGCAGCTGGGCTTGGTGGCTCACACCTGTAGTCCCAGCTACTTGGGAGACTGAAGTAGGAGGATTGATGGAGCCCAGAAGTTTGAGACTACAGTGAGCTAAGATAGTGCCACTACACTTCAGCCTGGGTGACAGAGCAAAATCCTGTCTCTAAAAAAAATGAATAATTAAATAAATAGATAGACAAGAAAATAAATAAATAAATAAATAAATAGGCCCTGGCCTATTTGCCATAAGTAACGAAAGCTGGATTTTCCCCACAGTAGCAGCAAGCAAGTTGCTGTGGCAATTACTAAAGTCTTCTGCATTGACCAAAGCCTGGGATAAGGAAAGACATTGCTCTTTTTTTTTTTTTAAGTTTGAAATAATTTTAGGCTTACACAAAAGTTTCAAAAATAGTACAGAGAGTTCCTGTATACCGTTCACCCAGTTTCACCAAATGGTAACATCTTACATGATCATAGAACAATTATTAAAACCAGGAAATTAATACTATTAATTAAGTACAACACTTAACTAATCTAAAAACTTTATTAGAAATCCCCGTTTTCACACTAAAGTCCTATTTCTATTTCACGATCCAATCCAGAATCCCCACATTGCATTAAGCTGGCATATGTCCTTAGCTGCGTCTAATCTGTGACAGTTCTTATCTTTCATAACTTTGACATTTATTTAAGGATACTGGCCAATTATTTTGTAGAATCACCCTCAGTTTGAGTTTGCGTGATGCCTTTCATGGCTAGATTGAGGTTATGCATTTTGGCAGTATTGTCGCAGAAGTGATGTTGTGTCCTTGGTGCATCATGTCATAGGTGCATAATATTGATAGGTCTTCTTACTAGTGATGTTAATTTTAATCATTTGGTTATGGTGCCGTCTGCCAGGTTTCTTCAATGTAAAGTTACTTGTAATGAGTATCTTATTAAGAGATAATTTGTGCAAGTGTCCTGTTTCTCATTATAGCTTCACTCACTAATTTTATTATCCATTCATGACTTTGGTCTCCAACCACTACCTCTGTGGTGTTTGCCCAGTGGGAGTTTTCTACTTCCATCATTCTCTTAAATTCACTAATTAGAATACAATCAGGCTGGGCACGGTGGCTCCTGCCTGTAATCCTAGCACTCTGGGAGGCCGAGGCCGGAGGATCGCTCAAGGTCAGGAGTTGGAGACCAGCCTGAAGGTCAGGAGTTGGAGACCAGCCTGAGCAAGAGTGAGACCCCTGTCTTTACTAAAAATAGAAAGAAATTAGCTGGACAACTAAAAATATATAGAAAAAATTAGCCAGGCATGGTGGCACATGCCTGTAGTCCCAGCTACTTGGGAGGCTGAGGCAGAAGGATTGCTTAAGCCCAGGAGTTTGAGGTTGCTATGAGCTAGGCTGACACCACGACACTCTGGCCCAGGCAACAGAGTGTAACACCACGACACTCTGGCCCAGGCAACAGAGCGAGACTATGTCTCCAAAAATAAATAAATAAATAAAAGAATACAACCATGAGGAAAAGCCAACCCTTCTCCATTAATTTAACCAATTATTTATTTGTATTAGTACAGATATATAGATGTTTATTTTATTCTTTGGGTTATAATTCATTACTATTACTATTTTATTACTCCAATAAGTGAAAGTCAATCAGATCATGAACCAAAGAGACCAAATATACAATGCAATAAACAGCAAAACAAATAAATAAATTCCTTTATCCTATTGACCTGACAATCAAATCAAAGTGCTCCTGAGAATGGAAATGACTTACACAATTTGAATAATGCTGCATTGTTATTGCAGTTGTTATGTACTTCTAAGCTAATACTTACTTATATCATATTCTTCAAATGTATCTAGATCAGTTTCAAATTTGCTCTTAATTCATTATTATCTTGAATTTTTTTTTTAGTGTAAAGAAAATTAGGGAAACAGGATATTTATCTTTTCGTTTCAAACCATAACATAATCCATAACAAGTATGGTCTTTAACCAGTTAGGTCATACTTGTAAATATCTCTAGTTTGTCTTTCTATCCCAAGCCACAAAAGCCTAGGGAAGAATATCACAGCAGGCTGATTTCAAAATGACTCCTTGCATAACCTTCACCCAGTTTCACCAAATGGTAACATCTTACATGATCATAAAATTCTTCTGGTATGTATTTCCTGGTCAAATCACCTCCCTGTGTTTATGGGCCATACCTAGTAACTTGTTTCTAATGAATGGAATATGGCAAAAGAGATAAAATGTTACTTCTGAGATTAAATTATAAAAGACTGAGACCTCTGTCCCGCTGGCATTCTCTTTTGCCTTCTTGTCTTGGTTACCTTGATAAATAAGCTGTCATGCTGCAGAAGCCCATGTGGCAAGGGGTGGAGGGCAGCCTTCAGCCGACAGCCTAGGTTTTGGGGTAATTTGTTATGCAGCAATGGCTAACTAATACAAAGAAGCTGGGTTATACTTAATAATATTAAGATATTAAAAATGATATTAACAATGATATAAAAGAACATCATGTTACATATATTATTTTAATATTTAAAAGCCAACACTTCTAGCTAGTTTCATATGTGCAAATCACTATTCTAAGAATTTAGAATTTTGCATACATTACTGTATTTAATCTTCATCATAATCTTCAATGAGATTACTAGTATTATTTGCATTTTACATATGAAGAAAGATTTCAAGGACAAAAAAAATAAATAAAAAATAAAAACTACAGCCTCCATCTGCCAGAATTGCTGTGTTTCCATGAACTATAATAACTCTCTTTCTCACAGCAGACTACTGCTTCCATTGTGTGTGCTGGGGATTAACTTCACTTTGACCTTGGTCTCTAGATATTATAATCTCACTGTAAACTGCCCAAGGGTGTGTGTCATCAGACATGTGGCATGTATGAAACACATAGACATCTGGTCAATGTGTGATTATACATTCCATCTTTACCACTGAAGGAACCTTTTTTGCTGCTCTTACAGCCGGGAGGATGGATGGAGTGTGGGAGTTGGTGTTGCGTTTGGTCTGCAAATGTTAGGGGCAGGCTTGCCTCCAGCATAGGGGAATTTACTCATCTATGATTCCTTAAATGATTGCTTTGCATGGTTCCAACTCTAGGCTCTGCTTATGACAGAAAAATACATGAAGGTAATTTGTCATCTTATGTTTTTCCCTCCGTTGTCATTACGGAAGAAGATAATGGCTGCTGCAATTTCAGATCATTTGAACTGAGATGCAGAGAAAATGTTTTTTTTGTCTAAATGGTGCTTCTCTACCATACACTACTGGCAGGGATATAAATCAGAATGTCCCCTATGAAGGGAAATTTTGCTATAGATATCAAAACCACAAATGCACAGCCCCTTGGATCCAGCAATTATACTTTAAGTAGTTTATTTTGCAGAAATGCTTACATGTGTGACATAACAATATTTTTAAGAGCAAAAGATTAAAAACAACTTAATTACCAATCGGGAAGAGGCTGGTTAAATAAATTATGGTATATCCATCCTTACGGGGGCACACTATGCAGCTAAAGCAAAACAAAACAAAATAAAAGAAACTCTTCAATAATTTTAATTTGGAATAATCTCCAAACTATATTGTTAAATAAAACAAATTAAGGAAAAGAGTAGTTTTCATACTAAATTTGTGTCAATAAAAATATATGTGGGATGGTTTCAGAGTATGTAGATAAATTCTTTGACAGTCCTTCCTCGATAAGGTGGAAGCTAATTCTCCTCCCTTTTAGTGTGGGAATGTGTATAGTTATTGCTTACATAAACATAAAATATGTTTAGGTTGGTATCTGAGACACTGAAGCCTTTGAGTACCTGTAGGCAAGAGAACTTGGTTGCTGGGCACGAGGAGGGAGGGTGTGTTTCTCCTGTATATATTCTCTGTGCCTCCTGGATCTTGAACCATGTGAGTGATTGCCTATTTAAAAAATATTACTAAATACTCATCCACCAATTCTATGTTTACTAAATAAAATAAAATGGTATCTCCTATATTTTATGTCCAGGTACACTTATAAATGGCTATAGTGATCTCACCATTTAGGATGGAGTGAATAAATGCTTCTGATGGAATTAGAATGATGGCATGCATGTTGGTAGAGACAGTGTATGTGGAGAGATATTTGAAAATACTGTATTTACTTGTTCTTAGGTTGAAATGAAGAAGGAAGAAGGCACAGGAAGAAGAAGGACTAACGGAAAATGTGATGGAGGGATGTCAGGAATGTCCTTATCTTGCTAGTCACTCAGGTGTGGGGTGCACAGGATGCCAAGTCAGAGTGGGTAGCAGGTATGACTTCCTGGCACATCAGAGACAGGACTTCAAGACAGGCTGGTCACTCTAACAGCCTGAATGGGGTGGATGCTGAGTCAGTGATTTGGCCAAATGCTCCTGGAGGTGTGGAGAAACTGACAGGCAAAATGTGGAGGGAGAGGTGAGGAGACCAACACTTTTCATTTGTGGTGGCAAAGAGCTATTAAGTAACAGATTGTCTTACTCCGCTTTTTCCCGTTGAACACACATAATCCCTTTGCACTGCACGCAGTTTCAGAATGCTTTGTATGGTAAAGTGGAAGGTGCTTTATGGCAAAAATCTCTCAGGATTTAAAGTCATTCCAGTCCAAGAACATTGCACTTGTTTTTAGTGATACTCTACCTGTTTCTCCGTTTGTAATATCAGAACAGTAATATCTTCTCTGCAGTCTTGTTGGAAGGATTTCATGGAATAAAGTTAACTAAGTGCCAGAATCATCCCTCCTTCCCCTCCACAGCCTGGTCCCCCAACCTCTCCTCTGAGGAATCCCTGCCACCCACATCGCTGACTTTCCAGCACAGCACTCTCTGTGCTCGGTCCTTTACAGCACCCAACATTGTGTGACGGAATCTTGGAGTGTAAAGCCTACTGAATTTACAGAATTCGTGGGGGCATCATCACAAGTCAGCCAGGTGAAAATTCACGCAACTGAAGACTGCACAACTGGTACGCGGCGTTGCCGTGATGCAAACCCAGGCTGCCGCGCTTCTCCTACCCTCTGTCCCTCTACTGCCCTGGATGATAGTGTTACCTAGGCCACTGCAAATATGACTGACAGGCATTTGCTTAGGACTGCGTCCTTAGCTGTGTTTTTCTGTGGAGGTACATAGTGAGGTGGATGAAGCCCTTAGGCTCTGGAATTAGATGTCTGGGTTCAAATTCAAGTTCTACCGTTTAGTAGCTCTTTGTAATGTTGGGCAAATAACTCAACTTTTCTGTGCCTCCACTTCTTTATCTTTAAAATGGGATCATAGGGTCTGAGTGAGGAATGAATGAAGCAGCATATGGAAAGCCTTAGGATAATAATACTTACTACATGGTAGGTGTTCAATTAATGTGAACTATATTTCTTTTTATAATAGCTTACAATGGGAATTCACAAACACTATATCATTAATCCTGAGAACAATCCAATGGGTAGATAAGTAAAGCTTAATTTTATATCAAAAGAAACTGTTGGCTTAACTTGCCCAAAATAATAATGATAAGAATGAGCACTGGTTGCCTACTTATTATGTACTTGGTACCTTGCATATATTAACCCAGTCAGTCCTCAAAATACTTACAAGAGAGAGAGCATTCTTGTCCCCATTTTACAGATGGGGAGACTGAGGCATTGGAGTTAAATATTTGAGCCAAGGTATCATAGATGGGATTCAAGACCAGACATTCCATTCACTATGGAATGCTCTACGTATAAATAATAAGTGGTCTATATATGAAAGGATGACCATGATACATTATGAAAATATGAAAAAAATCAAATTGCAAAAGTACAATCCCATTTTAGAAACAACAAACTGAAGTCAAATAAGTATACATATATTACATATGTTTTGTATATTTTTAAAAAGAGATCTGCAGGATGGTTAGGCTTGGGGGGTGTAATTAGAAATGAAGAAAGGGAGCTTTAACGTTTTACTTTGTGCATTTTGTGTTTGTTTTCAAATTGTATATATTACTTCATTAATTTTTCAAAGCAATTTTAAAAAGAAGACAGTCCCGTCTACAACTTCACACTGTCTCCTTAGAAGAGAAACTCCTTAGGAAAGGTATAAGGGTATAAATTCGGCAGAGACCTTCAGGTTTGGCTTTGGCTTCAGGTCTAACATGTTCTGTGACTTGGATCGAATAGCTCCATCTCTCTGGTTTTATTCACTCACCCGAGAAATGGAAGATTTGAACTATATGGGCATTAAAGTCCCTTTTGGTTGTAATAATTTATGAACATATGCCTATTTTTTTAGGTTTTATGATATACACAAACACAATTTTGAAGTTAAAATGACATTTGGAATACATATATTAAGCACAACGCATGAGAATTAAACATGTCTTAATTATAACACAATGACCAACACTTTAAGCCAAAAAGACTGATTTATTTATTTTCTCCAAATGTGAGGTGATTACTGTGCTGTTACCTTTTATGTAAAATCAAAGCCCGTAATACTTTCACTTGCCTTATATTTTGAGATCACCCTGCATGGGTGAGGAGTGGAGGTTAACATTTCTGTAAAAGAAGGAGGCATGGCTAATGGCCAAATGCCTGGTGAATCAGGAGAGTGCATGGCAGCCTCCTGTCTACCAAGATGGGCTGCTCAATGTACCAGGACATCCCGTCCTCTGAGTGTGAAGCCCTGGCTTATGGCATTTCCTGGTTTTAATCAGGGCTAATGATCAGGTCACAGGCAAGCTGAGTCAGGTCTATAGACCTTTCTTTGGCCTGTACCTTCGTTTCCCCCAAGGCCAGGTGAATACCCTTAGACACAGCACGTACTCTCTAGTTAAACTCAGCTCTCGCCTTCTCCTTGCCCTACAGCTAAACGTTTCACTGGCTACCCTGTCGGCCAGGCTGCAGAAGTCCTGTGAATTTTGCTCAGAACTCCTGAGTAAGTGTCAAAACCACTTAGAGACTAGCAAAACAGGGCGGGGAAGCTGAGGAGCAGATACACTAGCAGTTTCTTCATCCTTAGTCATAAGAACAAGTAAATGCAATGACCTTAGGTCTTAAATACAAAGTTGCTTTGAAACAGATTTAACAATTTTGGATCAGGTTAAAGAGCAGTCTGTAGATTCGCCTTTCCACTCACTCACTTTCTCTTTCCATGCTTTGTGATTGTAAAGTACTTTTCACTTTGCTAGAAGAAATACTAATTTTATCAGATAAATAACTGTTTCTTAGGAATCACTTACTATTATAGCTTATGCAAATAGGCATCTGTTTACAAGTCAGTGTCACTCACTAGACATTGAAATTCCTGAGGACAGAGTCTTGCCATTATACCTAGTTCAAGGCCAGGTATTTGGAAGAGTCCAGAAAGCCCCGTTGAATGACCTAATGAAGGAATGATGTCTGGCTCATTCTGAATTTGAAATATGAAAGAACAAACCAGTCACTGGCACATAATTTAAACCATTCATTTTTGTTCACAGTCTGAGGTTGGTTGAAATTGCTAGAATGTAACTCCACACTTGCAAAGATTTTTCTCCGTTCTGTCCATTGCTGGATCCTAACTGCCTGAAAATCAGAATTGCCTGTCGCTATCCCCACCCCCACACACAGCTCACTGGGTATACTAACGTGACTCTGCTAGTCCATTGTCTTCATTAGCATAACTTTCCCATCCCAAGGGACTCTTGCCCAGGCACATAACTTGACTGTTCATTATGTTAACTTCCAGAAAGACCTATCGACTCTTCAATAGAAAACAGAGAGAGAGACAGCTGAGGAAGATTCTCTGAATCCCTTGCCTCAAAAATCCCTACCTTGCTCTTTCCACCAATTCTACACTGTTATATTATGATCCTTACCCAATTCTAATCAAGCCTTGTCCTCTCCCCTACATTGAAAGACGCTCCTTAAGCCAAATTTCCAATCTTCAGTAAATTCTGACTTTGCTTATCTCATCAGAGACAGGACTGCCACTTGGTAGAGCTGGTGATAGCCCTTACCAAAAAACTCAACAAACTCAGCTTGATCTTATGAGCAGGCTGTGTCAGTGACATTTGAGGAGCCAGCATTTAACATTCCTAGAATAGCATTGGGCACAGAGTAGGCACTCAATAAATCTCCACTGAATGAATGAGTGGATGCTACATAATCATACACAAAGGGATTTTAAAAGCCCTAAATCAGGAGGGAGTCATCCCATGTAAATCTGACTGTAAGCACAACTAAATCTGGCAGTAGAGACACGTTGCACTATAAGCATTAACATGCTACATGAGTTGGCATATTTACTGTAACTCCTTGATCATAAATTACTGTTTTAGAATTTGAGCCAAAGAGTGTAAGTCGATGGTATACGAAAGAGCAGTAGGTGCGTGTTTTCTGACCCACCCTTCTTTAAAAATGGCTGAGGTGACACGGAGGGACCCTGGCTTACAAATCAACGGAAAATGTCTCTCTGTTGATTTACTTCCAGTTTTCATGGGAGACACTTTGTTTCCCCTTACTGCTCTTCTCCAGGAAAAACAAGTTTTTCCTGGAGGGTTTTCTAAACTCAAATAAAACCTTCCATGTTTTATCTTCCAGGCACCCAGATGACAGAGAGAAGCCATCTTATCTAATTTTGCACAGCTCTTGGTCCCTATTGTAATTCAACCCATAGCTGCAAGCAGCCAGCCGATAAAACTCCCAACCAAATGTATTATTTAATACAGAGGAGAGAAAATAAGGCTAAAGTCATTCTATAATGGAGAATTTAAACACAGAAAAATTTTACTGCCCATTCACCTGAACTATCAATAGTGAGCAGTATTTAAGAATCATTTCAAAAAGGGTAGGTTTATGTGCTAAATTAGAATTTAATAATAACCCCAACATGTAAGAGGAAGCTCTTTCACTTTTTCAATATTCAGAGGTAAAATTTTTAGATAGGTCTGTTCTTGGTTTTTAGTTTTGGGTGTTTTTTGTTTTGTTTTGTTGGTGTCGTTTATTTGCAGATTTTACTTGCAGAATATATACAGCCCCAAGAGTTTAATCCAAATATAATTCAAACTTCAGTATTGCATTCTTTCTCCCAAGCCATTCAAGACTGAAACACACAAAAAAGAAACGCATGTGAACAATTTTCTTTTTCTTTCTTTCAAAGGAACAATAAGTGCTCTGGCATTTATCAGGACTCTGAAAAACATCTTAACTTATAAAGTGAATGTTTGGGAGGTGGTGATAGAAAAGAGATCATTTTAGGTCAAGCAAGTTTACTGAAATCCCTGGAAATTATATTCTTCTCTGGGCAAAGAGCAGGATTACAGCTTCATTACCACACTGGTAGGAGCTGTGGTGTCTCTGAAAGAGTCTCCAGTTGGGACATCGCTACAGCTAAGCAGGCAAATTTCCAGGAGGGCAAGCCTCAAGGCACATTCCAGGAGCTGCTCTTGCTTTCCATTCTCCAGAAGCAAATGATGATTCTAGACCTTACAAAAAATTTGGATCTAAATAATTTTATCTGTTCCTTGCTCAAACAGTACAGTTTTGATAAGAAATCTTTGGCTTGGGTTCTAAACCTAGTACATGTTTTGGCAACTGATTTATCTTTTTTCATTAATTTTTTTGGTCACTTGTCGTAATCAAATGTCCCTTTTATCTATTCCTATGTTTGTCAAACTATCTCTTTTTAATTTTTTTTTGTTTCAGCATATTACAGGGTTACAAATGTTTAGGTTGCATATATTGCCTTTGTCCCACCTGAGTCAGAGCTTCAAGCATGTCCATCCCCCAGATGGTGCGCACCACACCCATTAGGTGTGTATATACCCATCCACTTCCCCCCCCACCTGCCTGACACTCGATGAATGTGATTACTGTATGTGCACTTAAGTGTTGATTAGTTAAGACCAATTTGATGGTGAGTACATGTAGTGCTTGTTTTTTTATTCTTGTGATACTTCACTTAGTAGAATGGGCTCCAGCTCTACCCAGGATAATACAGGAGGTGCTAGATCTCCATTGTTTTTTGTGGCTGAGTAGAACTCCATGGTATACATATACCACATTTTATTAATCCACTCATGTATTGATGGGCACTTGAGTTGTTTCCACATCTTTGCAATTGTGAATTGTGCTGCTATAAACATTCTAATGCAGATGTCTTTTCTATAGAATGTCTTTTTCCCTTTAAGTAGATGCCCAGTAATGGGATTGATGGATTAAATGGTAGTTCTAGTTGTAGCTCTTTACTTTCCACAGAGGTTATACTAGTTTGCAGTCCCACCAGCAGCATATGAGTGTTCCTGTCTCTCCGCATCCACGCCAACATTTGTTGTTTGGGGACTTTTTGATAAAAGCCATTTTCACTGGAGTTAAGTTAATATCTCATTGTGGTTTAGATTTGCATTTCCCTGATGATTAGAGATGTTGAGCATTTTTTCATGTTTGTTGGACATTAGTCTGTCTTCTTTTGAAAAGTTTTTGTTCATATCTTTTGCCCGCTTTTTATTGGTGGTGTTTGATTCTTTTCTTGTTGATTTTCCTGAGTTCTATATAGATTCTAGTTATCAGCCCTTTATTGGATGTGTAGTATATGAATATTTTCTCTAATTCTGTAGATTGCCTATTTGCTCTCATAATCGTTTCCTGGGCTGTGCAGAAGCTTTTTAATTTGATCAGGTCCCATTTATTTATTTTTGTTGTTGCCGTGATTGCCTTTGGGGTCTTCATAGCTTCTTTCCCTAGACCAATGTCTATAAGAGTTTTTCCAACATTTTCTTCTAGAATTCTTATAGTTTCATGCTTTAGGTTTAACTCTGTTATCCATCATGAGTTGATTGTGAGAGGTGAGATGTGTCCTGTTTCAGTCTGCTACATGTCACTATCCATTTTCAGAACATTCTACCCAAGAAACCACTGTATATACATTT
>CAUYRT010061716.1:0-40681 GCA_963574885.1 Lepilemur ruficaudatus | reverse complement strand
GCCAGGCACAGGGGCCTGTTTGGGGATGAGGGCAATTTGCAGAGAAAGCCCAGGCCAGGCGCTGAGACACGTCTCTGTAGCTGCAGCCTCTCCTCGTTCCGTTCTCCCTGCGATTTCATGTGCTTTCCCTGGAACGAGCCCGTCAGGTGACCTGGGAGCCACCAAAGGGGATGCTGGACCTGAATGGCAAACTCTCCGACTGCTCTGGTCTCGTCCCTGTGACCAGAGCCACACTGCGGCGAGTCGAGGGAGAAACCCAGGTAGCGAGCAGCCCAGCGTCTCCTGAGCAAGCGGGGGATGGGCCACACGCCGGCGTCTCCCAGACCTTGCGGCTTCCACTTCCTGTGTTCACAGAGTGGAGCTGTCTGGTGGCCCCGGGGGGACCGTGCCCAGGGCAGGGGGGTGGAGAGGTGTGTGTGCCTTTTGTCTCCTCTGTTCTCTCCACTAGAAGTTGCCACTCCGGGCTCCTTTCAAACACCTGCTGAGGCTTTGCGGGGGGAGGCTGGGAGCAGCACGTCTCGGAGCCTGTCCCCCCCAACACGCACATGGGAGCCCCGGGGCGTCCAGCCGCACAGGCTGCTCTGCGGTACCAGGCTTGCTCCAAAGCCACACGGGAGGGCACCTGCCCATGGCCCCAATCTCCCGTTCCTTCATGCACCATCTGATTCAGCTTTCTGCGACTATCGTGTTTCCTCTTGCTTGCCTCACTTTGGGGATGGCAATAAACTTGTTAGTCAATTACCTGCAGATCTGTGGGCGATTTACTGTTTCAATCGGCTTGTGTTGCCTGGTGTCACGTCAACCTTTATTACAGTTTAATTATCAAGTTCTGCTCTTTGGCGTAACCACCTTGTCAGCTGCATAAAGACACAGACTTTATCACCTTCATTTCTTTTGTATCCTCAGCACCTAATGCAATGCCCGGCACACAGACGGGACTTAATAAGTAGTTTTAAGCAAGTGAACAATTTGGGTAGTGCTCATTCGACAATTATTGATTGAGCACCTACTAGGAGCCAGGACAGAGTGGGAGGTACTGCCAGGCAGCACAGGCTCAGCTCCTGCGAACCCGGAGCGCCCAGCCCAGCAGGGAAGACAAGCGTCAAACGGGGAGGGACAGCGGAGACCTGAGCCTGTCCGCAGGCCCTGGGTTGACAGCCCTGACTCCCGCAGGGCCTGGTCGCCCTCCTTGTGTGCCCGGCGCCCGGCACAGTGGGGACAGACGTAGACAGCAGAACACGTCCTGCTCTCAAGCTGCCCAGTCTGGTGTCACGTTCCCCTTCTGTGTAGGAGGGGCCTGTGCAGGTGCAGGGTTACCTGCGCATCCTTCCAAGCTCGGGGGCTCTGTTTTCCCTCCTCTGGCCGACGAGCCTGCCTGGCTTTGGGAAAACTCAGCCTCAGCGTGACGGCTGCATGCAGAGGAGCGGGAAGTTAGAGCCTCCCAGCCGCTCTCGGAGCCGGGATGGGGCCATGTGACAGGGTCTGGCTGATGGGGGGTGAATATACCTGGCCACGCAACCCCTGAGTCACTGTGATGGTCAATTTTCTGTGTCCCCTCGAGTGGGCCACGGGGCGCGCGGACATTCGTTCGGACATTGTTCTGGGTGGGTCTGGAGGGTGTTTCTGGGTGACGCTGACATCTGAACGGGTCGACTGAATACAGCAGGTTTTCCTTCCTGACGTGGGAGGGCCTCGTCCGGGCAGCCGGAGACCGAACAGAACAAGAAGCCCGAGTGAGAGGGAAGGAACCCGCCTGAGAGCCCAAGCTGCACGCTGGTCTTTTCCCGCCTTTGGACTTGAGCTCGCCGTGGGCTCTCCTGGGTCTCCGGCTGGCCCAGCAGCGGATCTTGGGATCTGCACGTTTCCACCGTCGTGTGAGCCAACGCCTTCTAACAAATCTCTCTACAGCTGCAGACCGCTACGGACCTATCGCTCCCTCCTCGGGGAGCCCTGACACAGTCGTCCTCCTGCCCCCTTCTCCTCCCTTGGGGACAGCCTGGTCCTGCGCCCAGCGAGAGCAAAGAGCACGGCCCGGTGTTCTCTGAGGAGAGCGGCCCGACTCCACCAGACGGGAGGGAGGTGAGGGACCGGCCTTCGCTGTGCTGCGCTGCTGAGATTCGGGGTTTCTACGGCAGCTGGTGTTAATCACCTAATGCACCCCCCAGAGGGGAAGAAACACGAGTGAATGTGTTTCCACTGAAGAACTTGCAACGAGATGTGTGGGGGACCTTTGACAGGCAAAGTCAGAACCTCGGAGAATCTTCTAACAAGAAGAGATCCAACCTCTGCTCCAATCCCCGGAGCACATCTGCACAGGGAGCTCCTCCCTCGCCCCACAGCTGTGCCTACGACCACTGCGTGCAAACTGCTGGCCCAGGGGAGGGGTCTCGGAGCAGGCTGGGAGAGACACAGCAGAGCACGCCCTACGGGTGGCAAGAACACGATGGGAGAACACCGAGAGAGAGAATGAAGGGCAGGGGAGGCTGTTGAGAGGCGGGTGGTGGTGGAGGAGGAAGCTTCTCTGGGTAGGAAATACCTAAGCAGAGATCTTTCAGATGAGAAGAGACCAGCCAGGCCTGGAATGGGGACCAGGGCATTCTAGTTAGGGGAAACAGCCCGTGCAAAGGCCCTGAGGCAGGACGGGGCACAGAGTCCCTGGGAACCCTGGGGAAGAGCAGTGTGGCCGAGGCACAGACGCAGCCAGAGAGGCAGGAAGCAGCCGGTGGAGCAGGCAGGGCCAAGCAGAGGGCTTGGGGTTTTAATTTCAGGTGATGGAAAGTGGGTGGAAGGATTTTAAGTCCAGGAGGGAAGTGAGAGCTGATTTGCATGCCGGGAGGATCACCCTGGTGGCAGCGTGAAGGATGGACTGGCGGGCAGAGGGATGATGCTAGGACATTCAGGAGGCAGAGGCCGCAGTTCAGGGGACAGCCTGGTGGTGACCGCAGGGAAGGGGAGGAGAGGGAGGGGCAGGCTCAGAAACGGTTGGGATGAGGGGCGAGGGGAGGGGGTGTCCGGAGCAGCTCCCGGGTGCCTGGGTTGATTCTCTTCCATGATACAGAGCAATGTCCTGAGGCGAGGCAACCGGGGAGGGGATCCGGGGACCTCCACGCAGCCTTGAGCTATGTCTTTGTCCTGATGGGAACCCGCTAAACCTTCCAGGGCATGTGACCCGGAATTGCTTTCGTGGTCTTGCCCGTGAGCAAGATTTGAAGGTGATTTCTCACTGTGCCTTGTGCTGCTAAAACCCCTTGGCTGAGAAGGCAGAAGAGATGCTGGTCTTCACTGTCCAGGGCCCTGTCCCCAAGCGTCCTGGGGAGCAGCGTGTCCAGCAGCAGCTCGAGCCCCTGCCCCACCCCGGCCTGGCAGCGCAGGCCGCGCCCTCTTTGCGTGGGGACTGCGCTTCCCACCTGCAAAGGGGAGAAACCGTCGGGGCTCGAAAGAACCTGAATAAATATAACTCGTTTTCTGTTTAATTATCTCGTCTCCTGAGAGCGCTACGTCGTGGCTGTGTTTGGTAAACAGGCAGCATGGGGCCGTTTTGGAGAACGGTTTACATCAGTGTGTTTGTTCCTGATTCCAGTTTCCTGCGTGCTGAGGGTTCCCGCACCGGCTGTCGCTCACGGAGCCCCTGCCGACCTCCGTCTTTAGAGGCAGCGTCCCTCTCGGCCTCGCCCGAGGCCCTGCCCGCCCTGGTCTGGGGGGGCAGTGCCAGACTGTTCTCCTCCCGGTGTGGCAGCCCTCGCGCTCTGCTCTGGTTTCGGGCCTGAGAAGCTCCTGCAGCTCCGTTTGCTGCTTAGGGACGTGGCCGGGAGCCCAGCCAGTCACTGGGGGGAGGGGCGGCCGTGGGGGGGGTGCTGGTCCCCAGCGGCCTGGTCTGGCCTTGGCAGAGGGCTCGGGGCTGGAGTCGGAAGGGTCCTTGTCCCTCCCCAGCCGGCGGTATTGCAGGCGCGAGCAGGGGAGGGGGACGCGGAGGAGCCGACGGCCTCGGGGGAGTGGTAAGAGACGTGGCTGGCGGGGCCGTGGCAGGGCCGTGGCCGCAGGGCCCGTGGCTGTGGCCGAGAGCTTCTGTTTTACTTTAAGAGAATTCGGTGCAGGAGTTTAGGCAGGAGACTCAAACGGTCTGATCTGTGCGTTTAAAGACCAGCCGTGCCTGGTCGAGATGTCTTCAGCTGCGTCAACAGGAACCCTGGCTGGACACGGTCAAGTCTATTATGTCCCCGGTGAGGAGCGAGTGCCCTGGGCGGGTCACTTCCGTGGCTCTGGGGTGTCCTGAGGCGGTGGCCGGTGGAGAGGACTTGAGTTTAAGCACAGACACCTTTCCCAGAGTCCCCAAGCCAACGTCCCCTCTCAATTTGTGTCCCTCGTCCACCTTAAGCAACCTCAGAAGGGCGCCTGGCTGGCCTGGGTCGGGGCGGAGGCCGGCGAGCTGGGGCTCTGTCGGACAGGAGGGGGCTGGGGACACCTGGTGGCCGAGTGGGTGGGGTGTCAGAGGAGGCAGGGACCTGGGAGGCGGCTGCGCCCAGGTGCGGGGCTGTGGGTGCTGGCAGTGGACTGGTCTGGGGCCAGGGCCAGCGGCTTGGAGACTAGGGGTAGGGACTGAGGGGAGCAGGAGACTGGGTACAGTTCTGGGTTTTTGGCCTGAAAAGCTGGGTGGATGTTGGCTGAGGGAGGAAGAGCATTGTAGGTAAGACGCAGGGTTCTGTCTCTAACCGTGGGAGGGGACTGAGCCGTGGGCTGTGGGACATGTGAGTCTGGGGCTCAGGGTTGTGGTCCCATCTCGGGATCCGACTTTGAGATACAGCAGTGCATGAATAATGAGTAAAACACAGCAGAAAATGCGGTCCCTCGTGGGGACAGTGTGGAGGAGGATGGAAGTCTGAGGACTGAGCCCCGGGACCCTCCAGCACGTGGGGTGGCGGGTGGGAGGGGCCACCTGTGTCCCACGTGGCCACACGCTCCGGCAGAGGAGGACTTGGACGTGGCCGTGGGTTTGGCAGCATGGAGGCCACGTGGGACTCTGGCGTTGCGTTAGAGCCTCTGTGGAACGGACTGAGCAGAGAGCCAGGTGCGGAGGTGGAGAGGAGGCGCTGGGAAGAGTTTGGTGGTGAGGTGGGCAGGGAAACGGGGCGTTCAGCGGAAGGTCGGGGAAGATTGGTTCATCTGCGGGGTTGTGTTTGCAACCCAGTGGGAGAGATCAGATAGAGAGGGAGGAATTTATGATGCGAAGGAGAGAAGGGAGAATTGCAGAGGAAAACTCTCTGGGCGGGTGAGCTGGGGAGAGCTGAGTCCAGTCTCTGACGGGCGGAGGCTTCGTGCTGTGTAGGGAAGGTGGGCAGAGCACCTGGGCGCAGAGACATGGGAAAGTGGACCCGAAGGGGAAAGACCTGTGTTATTTGGTATCAATCAGTGACTCAACCCAAAGTGACTCCCCCCCCAGAGACAGTTGGTGATGTCTAGAGATGTTTTTGGTTGTCACAACTGGGGAGGGGTGGTTTCCTGCTGGCATCTAGTGGGCACAGACAAGCCACGGATGTTGCTAAACATCCAGTACATGGAATAGTCCCGCAACAAAGAGTCATCTGGCTCCGAACACCAGCAGTGGCACCACTGAGAACCACGGCAGACACCGGTGACGATGACGCTGGCGATGACGCACCCCTGTGATGAAGACTTATCTCTCATTCGCTGACAGTGACTGTCCTCCCCCTGCCCCTCCCTGGGCGGAAATGCTCACATGCTTGGATGCCAGCCCGTCCTGACCAACCCGTGTCTTGGTGGTTACGCCCTGGAGGCTGGGGAGGCCCTGGTCATGCTTCACCCTGAGCTTGCCCTGGGCACAGCCGTCACACTCTGCTGTGCGCACCGGGCGTGGTGGCCCACCCGCTGCTCCTGGCGGTGGCAGGGTCTCCACACAGGCAGCCGACTGGGCTGGGGATACTCGGGAGAGGGGGCATCACTGTTGTCATCGTTGTGACACAGAAAACAGCTCTTTTGCTTTTGCCGAAACCTTCCCCGTGTCAGGCAAGACTCGTGGCAGCAAGTGTTAAAACACTGGGATATGAGAAATCTCTTTTCCTTGTATGGGACATTTCTCCCTCCCTCTGTCTTGCGTGGGTTCAGAGAGAACCCTATAATGCACGCTTCATCCAAGGACAGGCCTCAGTAAGAAAAACGCCTCCCGTTTTCTCTCCAAAGACTCCTCCACCATCTGTCAGGTTGGAAATCTCCACGCCTTGACCCACGGCAAATTGCTTCTCCGCGGTGCTGACGTCCTGCCTGCCGGAGGAGTCCATGCGGAGGCTGCAGCCGGCTGAGTGAACGGTCCATTTTAGGGATGAATGAGCCCAGATCTCATCCACTGTCCCGTCTGACAGCCAAGCCCCCTCCTTCCCCTCTGAGCTGCCCTGTGCTGCTCCCACGCAGGACCTCATCTCTGGGGGGACAGCGGTCTCTTCCCGGGCACTGTCCCTGCAGGAAGGGGAGCCCTCTGCCCTGCATTAAATAATTACACTAGTTTGTGAGATCTGGGCCACAGGTATTGGCGGGACGCCGGGACACTCACAGGCCCCTTTCAGTTCTCTGTCAGTGCTCTGCACCTGGGGCGGCAGGGCCGGCGGGTGGGTCCAACACGCCATCAGATCTACTTGGTTGTGTTGAGACGGCGTCTGAGCCACGCCCGGGCTCAGTAGAAAAGAGCGGCGTCACTGACGAGCCGGGTCTGCCAGCGACCGGGGAGGAATGTGTTTTCACCAGCACCAGCTAGTGAAAGGCTGATTGAAAGTGAACAGTTTTACATCAAAGAAAAGGTGCCCAAACCAACAGACTCCAGTGAAACATTAGCCACTATGTAGTGATTTCTGGAAAACCCAGTTGGTCATAGCTCGAGCTTTAAAGGGGGCTTCACTTTGAATGCCCAGGTGCCAGAGACTTCTGGGAGGGTCATAGGTCATCAGGGCAGACTGATAGATCCATTCAACAGGACTTAGAACGAGCACCATTCACCGAGAATGCAGGTTGGAGTCCCTCTTCCCGGGAGCTTCGTCTGCGGTGGCCTGAGCCCCAAGGTGGTCAGGCGACAGTTCGGAATACTTGGGTCTGGTCAAGGTGGTGCCTTCCCACAGCACGTGGTGGAGAATGTCATGCCGACTCCCAGAGCGCCAGTGCCCTTCCTTTCTGTGCTGTCCCCTACTCTGGGTGGGGTCCACCGCCACTCCTGGCACATCTGGGATGATGCACATCTCAGTTCCCGGATGACTGAAGAGTCCTGCGGGTGTCCCGAGGTGGTGGAGGCGTGACCCATCTGTCTTTGTAGCCCAGATAGCTCAGGAACAAATCCCGGTGCAAACCCCAACTGCCTTCTCCGCATCCTGGGGCACAGAGGAGAGGGTGTGCCATTGTTTGGTTTTTTCCTAACGTTGGAAACAGTCAGACATGCAGATAAGAGCCTGTCACTTTTGGAGGAGTTGCTGGGCACCCGCAAAGTGAGACTCCGCAGGAAGCCCATTGTGAGTTTATCTGACGGTAGCATTCCACAAACGTGCAGAGATTTCTGTGGCCAGTGACGCCAACTGCAGTATTATTTGTGGTGCAGAAAAACTCAGAACAGCCCGATACCCATGATCAGGGGTTGGTTAAACACCTTGTGTTTGGGAAGAACACTATACAGCCACTGGAAAGAGCCAGGCAAATCCACTGGTGCTGACCTGCTGTGGTTTTAAGCGAGAAAAGCAAGTGACGAAACAATGTGTCGAGTCTGATGGCAGCTCGTGGTGTACTTGTCCCGCGTTTGCACGGGCAGGAGAGCAAGCCCAGGGGTCCCGGCAAACTGCTGGTGGAGCTTGCCCAGAGGGGTGATCTTGTAAAATTAGTATATTACTTTGAAACAAAAGACATTATTTCAAAAAGAAAAGGAAACAAAGCCTCAAGAATATCTCCGTCGCAAGGTCTCATGGTGACCAGCCGAAGGCAGTTGGACTCGAGGGCTGCGTTCTTACGAATTCACGCTCTCTGTGGATTCTGGGGTTTTCGCTCAGTCCAGTGCTCTGGTCTAAGGCCTTTGCCCTGCACCACGTAAGGTGTGCTGGACCGGTTCATCCCGTTTGCCTTCGAGCTGCCTCTGCGATCAGGACAGGTCTGCCAGGCACGGTGGTGCCTCCTCTCTGATCTTGCTGGGCTGCTGGCTGCAGACTCGGCTACAGCTCAGACCTCTCTGAATCCTGGCCTGGCGGACACTGTGCTTGTGAAGTCCACAGAGGGAGGAGGCCTCAGACCTGACGGCATCTGCCGCTGACTGCCCGGCTCCGGATGGAAAGCTCCCTGCCCACACACCTGCTCTCCTCTCCCCCCTTCCCTCACCAGGTCTGTAATGCAGATCAACCGTCCTGGTAGCCCCTGACTCGACGGAGCATGTGAGCCTGCCACGGCCCTTCCTGCGGGGCTCCCCCTCATCACCTCCACGATCCAACACGGAGCTGCGGAAGGAGAACGCAGCCCCCGTCCGAGGGCTTGCGCAGGATGCATTAATGATGCATCGAAGAGGAACATTGACCCCAGGTAAGAGGTGCTAAGCCGATGCTCTAAAATCACGCCATCCACTGCACTCTGATGGACTCTCCGCCTTAAATCACCGTGTTGTCGTTTTTACGAGGCAGATCTCACTATTGAGGCCACAGGACTGTGAAATGTCACATAAAAAAGCCAATAAGAGAAAAATAAAATTAAGTTGCGGGGAGCGTGCACGAGCATTTCAAGAACATTCTGCTGCGTTCTGCTGTCATTCTCTCTCTGTCAGGGGGCACCCGGATCCCGTCCTCCCCGTAGAGAGAGTGTGGCACAGAACACGCTAGCGCCCCACCCCGCAACGGCGTGGCCGCTGAACGGCACGGTGATGGTGATGGCGAAATGCATTCTGGACTCACTTTGATGGGACACGGGGGCCATCGCCTCCTCCGGGGCAAGGTCCCGATTGCTCCTCTCCGTGTTGGCTCAGGCCTGTGGCTTGCAGAGTTTTGACAAATTAATGTTTTCAGCGTTTCCGTCCTGGAGAAAAGCGAGGAACGAACGATACCTGCTGGGGTGAGGGTCTGACTGTCATGTTTCAGGTGACAATGTGGGGGCTGGCACTCTGTGAAGTGGGGTCACCCCCACCCCCGGCTCCCCTGCCTGGCGGCTTGTCAAACGCCCCCACATTATCCGAGGCCCAGAACCACTGCAACTGCTGGATCTGGGGTTGAGCAGGTGGAACTCACTGTTACCCATCTGGAAAGGATGAGTTTGATTAACTCATCGTGGGCCTGGGTCTGCAGAACCAGGACCCTCCGGGAGACTCTGCTCCATCCTTGGGGTTCAGACCCTTGGCTCTCTGAGGTGCATCTTCCCTTCCAATCTGGAGTTAGCTGCAGCTGCTTCCCGAGTGCGGCTTCCAGGCCTGAGCTGGGCCAGGCAGAGGAGCAGCCTCTGAGGAGGGTGGCCGCCCTGCCGGACCTGCCTGCAAGCCGCCCCCTCGGTCTCCTTGGAATTGCAGGGATGCGATTCCGTTCTATGGCTCTCAATTTGCCAGATTGGGGCGGAAGAATCTAGTGCCCCTACACACTGAGACCACTGCAGAGCTCTATCTGGGACTTTTCAGAAAGCTGACTTGTTCCTCAGGAGCCATCGGCTTAACGGAGTCCCACGCTGGTGTGCTTCTCCGATGCGGTGTGCCACAGAACGGGGCTGGTCAGCACTTCAGTCTGCGGACTGTGTTTTCATTTGAGAAGATGCCCCTGCTGGGCTCCGTCCAGCACGGGCTGAGGAAGCACAGACTCAGGGGAGGCCACCACTCTGCCCAGGGTGGGGAGCACACAGCCCTGCTCTGAGCTTCCTGCCGGGAGTGGCTGGGACATTTTACCCCCCTCCCCCAAGCATGAAGCCCAGCAAGTGAGATTCTGCTCTGAATTGAATTTTACCCTTAATGAGATACCAAGTCCCTTCTGTTCTCTGTAACAGAGACCTTGCGAGTTTTTACTGGAGAGTGAAACAAACTTTTCACTGTCTTCATGTTTTCTAATAGCAGCCTGAGTCGTAACCTGAATTTTTATGCAACTAATTATGACTGCGACGTGGGCATGAAAGATTTATACGACCGGCACAGAGACGACCTGTGTGACATCTGGGCAGGCGGGGAGGAGCCGCGGAGGGAAGTCAATCAGTGTTCTAGGTCTTGCAAAACGCACCTGCAGGTGCTGGCTGGCCTGGCCCGGCAGAGGGAGGGGGATGCAGGGGACACTCCCCCGGGACGTCCCCGGAGCTGCCTTTTCCTCCTCCACCCGGAGAGCAGCAGCTCTGTCCGTGGGGCCTTGGGAATAGGCGCTTTCTCCCAGTGTGACTTTCCCGCCCGCTGCGTCCCAAGCCCAGCGTGCCTATTCAACCGTCCCCCGGAAATCACGGCGCTTCGAGGGGAGCGGGTTAACGGGAAACAAGAAACATCTCAACATGGGGACCGTACCGGGAATGCCAGTTCCTATGATCTGAAGAGAAGCCAGAATTGCATCAGTTTAAAAACAAAGACTGGAAATCAACGACACGGTTATTTCCCGAAGCCCACGCGCAACGGGAGGACGGTTTGCAGGAAGCGATGGCTCCTGCGGCGCTCTCACTGAATTCCGCGCGTGCTGTTCACCCGCGGAAAGGCGGTCTGGCCCGGCGGGCGCGCGGCGAGGAGGGCGCGATGGGGCGTGGCACAGAGGGATCGGCTGGCCGGCCGGCGGGTGTGGCCGTGACGCGCATTTGGTTGCGCGGCTGCGAGCGGAGGCCGCAGCTGATTAACACACACAGGTTCATGCATTCACT
Source organism: Lepilemur ruficaudatus (assembly GCA_963574885.1). Taxonomy (NCBI): domain Eukaryota; kingdom Metazoa; phylum Chordata; class Mammalia; order Primates; family Lepilemuridae; genus Lepilemur; species Lepilemur ruficaudatus. The sequence goes on along the minus strand of CAUYRT010061716.1, from coordinate 29,851 downwards.
CAGCATCGTGTTCAATCATTTAATTTCGCACGAGTTTCCAGATCTTTTCATCATCCTAATATGCTCCTTATTGCAACGTATTACTCGGCGGTTAGACCAATTCAATTAAAAAGCGTCGTCCGAAAGTGATTTAGTCCGTGTGCCTCGTTCCGCGGATACCCCGGATGTGTCTGCGTTTTAAGGGATAATAACTCTTCCGACTTTATTAGTCGGCAAGCGGGCGCGCTGTGTTAGCGCCAACGGCAGCACCGCGAGTGGGGTCTGCGGACATCGACGCCGCGGCGGCAGATCCGAGGCCGTGTCTTGGGTTCTGCACCAAGGCTCAGCAGAGGAGAGGGACACGTGGACCACCTGTTAGTCCTTGCGATGCTCAGGTGGCCCCTGGACACCCAGTGTGACTTGTTGGTCCTGGTAACATTTGTCAGAGCACAGCCTTTAAGTTCCCCCTTCGGGGCTCCTTGCCGGGGGTTTCCGTCCCCATTAGGAGCAGGACGCGGGGCCGTCGGGGGGCCGGAGCTCAGGAAGGTGCCTGGCTGCGTCCCCGCGCTGGGCAGGAGGAGAGGCTGGCCCTGCGCCCCTCGTCACAAGTCCAACCTTCCTGGTTGACTCTGGAGATGGTCCCTCTGCGCTCGCCCAAGTGCTGAGCGGTGGAAATGAAATGCAAGCCATGTGCATACCTGATTTACGTTTTCTAGCAGCCACATAAGGAAAAAGAAACAGGTGAAACTGATTCAATAATATCTAAAATATTATTTCAATGTGTAATCAATGTAAAAGTTAATGAGACATTTATCTTCTTTTTCCATATCAGGCTTTAAACCCCGGCGGGTGTCTACACCTACAGCATAGCTCAGCTTAGACGAGCTCTGGTGCTCAGGGGCCGCACGTAGCTGGTGGAGACGCAGCTCTGGAGTCCTCGGCCTGGGGTCCTGGCAGCCCGGCTGTGCCTACCTGGGCCTGGGGCTCCTCTTGATGGAGGAGGGAGCTGCTTGGGGTCAGGGATACCTGGGATCTGCCTGCAGAAGTTGGCAGCCCCGGTCTTGAAGGTGTCCCCACGGGGTGCAGAGCAGCAGACCTGGCAGCTGCTGACCTCTGAGTCCCATCTCACCCCAAGGCTGGGGAGCCAGCAGGCCCGTGAAGGGGTGGTGGGAAGAAACAGGTACAAAGATGCTTGTGACCGTGCATCCTCACCCACAGGCCCTCGTGTGGCCCAAGGGAAGCCGGGGTCTGTGGGCGGTGGGAGGAGTCACCCAGTCCTGGGCCAGCAGGGAGGCTGAGCAGGGAGGGCCCACCTCCACCTCCCACCCCGCTCCCTCCCGCCCAGCGCGAGTCTAGGCATGTGTGTGGGGGCGCTGGTGGAGGTGGGGTCCCTTCTACACCTCCATCACTGAACTCAGACAGTCAGCTTTGTCCTGAGCCTGCTGTGTCCCACAAGGAAAAATTCACTCTCCTTAGGGGATGAAGTCTTCCGTGATGAGAACATCTGGGATAATAATGCCTGAACTTTGAGGCCTATGTGTTCATTTTTCTTTGCCGAACCCCTCGACACGGCCAGGGCGCTGGCCAGGGCTGCTGCAGATCTTTGCAGAGATGAGCTCTGGGAGAGCGGGGAGGTTAGCCGAACACGGTGACGGCGGCCCAGGGCGGTTTTCTTTTCCTGGAACTCTGAGCAGTGAGTCCCCTGCGTGTGTCCCCTACCTGAGGAGCCTGGAGAAGTCAGGGGCAGATAGAGAGACCTTGCAAACTTTTAATGCCCTTCTCTGCTCTTGCAAAATGCTGTGATTATTAATACCTCTCAGAAAAAAAAGGGCTGCCTGTGCCTTTTCTTTTCTTTTCTTTTTTGAGAGCAGCAGTGAAAAAGAGAAATTAAATCAGCAACTCCGTTTGGGCTTCTGATCGATTACGGCGTCTTCAACTTCATAACCTATTAACGTGAACTCCGGCCACCTACTTAGGTGGTGGCACAGCAGGGTTCCACCTGGCCCTGTTTTGTACCAGTTACAACACAAATGATCGAATGTCACCCTCAGAGGCGGGTCTGAAGCCTGGGGGGCTGGTCCCAGGTTAGAGGGCTCCGGGGTGGGGTGGAGGGGGCCGGTGCGCTCGGCCTGCCCGTGTGACCGGCGTGCTAGACCTCCGTCAACACAGCCGTCCTCGCTCCGGAGCACACACTCAACTCCAAGAATTAGTCAAACGCAGTTACACACGTGAGGTGGCCTCTCCAACCCCTATTAAATAATGGGGAGATAAAACAGTCTTCAGATGAAAACATCACAGAGAAACTGCACTTAGTAACAGGACGGAGTACCAGTAACAGTTGCTAACGATTATTGGGTGCCAACTGTGTACCGGGCTCTATGCTACGCATAGGACCTGCTACATAGTATGTAGGGCCCAGCGCAGTGTAAATCTTCAGGGCTCCTTGTTTAAAAAATGGCAAGAATTTCAGGATGTCGACGGCAGAGATCCAACCAAGGATGGGGCCCTTCTGAGCGCGAAGCCCCGTGTTCACGCCCGAGAGGGGCACCAGGAGGCGTATTGCATCAGCTGGTTTGATTCCGACAACGAAGTGCATTGCTCCATTTTACAGATGAGCAAACTGAGGCTTCAAGAGGTTAGGAGATGGCAGGAATGGAGACTGTGACGTGGTTTGAATGGAGATAGAAGTGGAGGGAGAGCCGAGTCCTCCCCTAGCACACGGCGAAGTGGCAGAAAACACAGAGAGCCGCGGCAGGCTGCCCCGGAGCCGTGCTGTGAGCGCTGATTTAGTTTCAGGAAAACAATACCCTTTTTGTCCCATTAAATTAATGTTGTTAATTTGAAGTTTATTGGTTTTGCAGTTTGTTTTTATTTCATTTATAAATTTGTTCTGGCTTTACGGCTGTGGAAGAGCTCTCCGCGCACGGAGCGCGTACCTGGGTTTATGTTTGCGCGTATTTAACTAACGCTACACTCAACATAACTTGCGCCGACGGAGAGCCAGCACGGCGTTTTCCCTGTAAGCAGGGTCTGCACGTTCCTCAGGGATAGAAATGCATCTCCTGTCCCCCAGGGTGGAAGCCGGAGTGCGTGCTCACGGCCCTGCCCTCGGCCGGAGGTCCCAGGGTCACCCAGCTGGCTCGGGGCCCTGTGAGGCTGGACCTCAGGGAGCAGGAGGGACAGGCAGGTGCTGTTTGAGGGCTGGGAACCGCAGGGGCCGGAAGGTCTGGCCCTCGCTTCTCTCAACCTTATGGTGCGAATCCTCAGCGCGCGGCCCTGGCCCACGGGCAGGCAGGGCCCTGCAGGAACACCAGGGGCTCAAGGCCGTGGTGGGGAGGGCAGTGCTGACCCTGCCTGGGTCCCTTGGGGCCAAAGACCTCCCTTCCCCACTCCCCACCACGTGAAGTCCCTGGTCTCCCCACGGGAGCATGTTTAAAACCAGGAATCGATCCCTCGTTACGCTGTGCGTGCCCCCAGCCGGCGATCGGATGCCAAGGTACACGTATTTCTGACAGCAGCGGGCATCAAGGACTCGCACGAGAACATTCACAGGGTCATTATTTGTAATTTCCCCAAACCGGAAACGACCCAGGCACGTCAGCTGCAGCATGTCTGGAGTATTATCATCAACGAAAAGGAACAAACCTCTGTTACAGAGGAAGGTACGATAAACGACTCTCAGACACGGTTTTAAGCAAGCGGCCGACACAGGGGGTCACGCCGTGTGGTTCCACCCCTGTGACGTTCAGACACAGCAGAGTCACCCTGCGGCATTGGGAAGGAAGAAGATGACAATTTGGGCGGGGGACAGCGGGACTCTACTTCCCCACTGGGACGGCGTCACACGGGGCGGGGCTCGTGTCCACTTCCTCGAACTGTGCACCTGCATGTGCATGTCACACGTCAGTTACAATTTACGAAATAACGCAAAGGCCATCACATAAAACACGGGGCTGCACGGCAGACACGATCCGGACGGAGAAAAGAGAGCGTCACCATTCCCATCGCTCCTTCCCTCGCCACGGGCCGTGGTCCATGGGCCCTTGAAAACAATCGACTCACGGGCCCCGCGGCTGCTCTGGAGCCTACGGACTGTGCCCCAGCTCGGGGCCACGTCATCACCTTGGGAACCCTCCCCTGTGTACCCAAGCGAGCGAGGACCGGAGGGAGGGGTGCAGGGAGGGCTTCCTGGAGGCCGTGGCGTTGGGGCTGGCCCGGAGCGGACTGCGAGATTCTAACGGGCAGGTGGGCTTCCCGGCTGCTCTTTGGAAATGAGTTTGGTTCTCTGCTTTTACCCAAAGTGTCTGTGGGCGTCTGGAAGCTGAAAGACAGGCTCATCACGTCCGTGCTGCGCCGAGACCATACTCCTCCTCAGGGCTTGAACGCGGCAGGTTTTTGGTTTTTGTTATTATTATTTTTTATTTTGTAGAGACGGGGGTCTCGCTATGTTGCTCAGGCTGGTCTTGAACTCCTGGCCTCAAGCGATCCTCCCGCCTCGGCCTCCCAAAGTGCTGGGGTCACAGGCGTGAGCCCCTGCGCCTGGCGAATAGATCGTATTTAATCCCATAGAGGGAAAACCTAACTTGAGAAGCACTGATTTTAAACATCCTGCCGTCTCTTTCGCTCAGAAGCCATCCCCGACTCTGGGCAGCCTGAGTGTCGCCAGGTTGCACAGACCAGCTGGCCGTCCCCAGGTCCGCGAGGCCGCGCCGGTGCTCTCAGGCTGGGGCTCTCCGCTGCCGGTGTGCCGGGCATTGCGGGGTGACTGCCCTACGGCGGAGGCGGACGCTGCAGCCGGGGTTCGTGAGTGGCAGCTGCGTGCACACGGGATAAACCAGCCGCGGCTCCGGCCGCTCCCTGGGCCTGCGACGGCGGCTGCGCGCTGGGCCATTCCATCCTCCCCGAGATGCATGCGCGGGAGCCCCGCCTCGCTCAGGCCTGGCCGAGCTTCCTCGTCGCCCAGAGCTTTGGGCGCCCGTCCCTCGCCTGGCGTCTGTGGCCTTCGCGCTCTGCTGAGCCCCCATGATGCCCGCCCCCCCGCCTGCTCCCTGCGCGCCGCGTGACAGCAGCCTGTCTCCTGCACATGCTCTGTGCCCTCCAGCCTCCGTGTCTGTGCCGCACTCTCCCTCCTGATGTTTACGCCGATCACACGCAGCCTTCCGGATGCCATTTGAGTGCCAGATGCCGCCTCCTCCGAGGAGGCTTCCGTCTGCGGCTGCCACGTCCTGAGCGCTCTGTGACTCCCCCTCGTGCCGCCCCGAGCCCCATTTCCTTCTCCGGGAAACAGTGTGCAGCGGAAGGGCTGCGTGTTGGGAGTTGCACTTGCCCAGATTTAATCCCAGCTCTGCCTGCTCGGCCTCAGTCATCTCATCTGTGAAGTGGGGTAACAGTCCCTGTTTGAGGACTGAACAACATAAAAGGTAAACTATTTAACACAGTGCCTGGCACTGAGTAATAGCTCAATAAAGAACAGCTGCTATTTTTTTTTTAAGTTGTAGACTTGGGTTTAGTATCTCAGACCGGCTTCTTGCCAACGAGGCAGGCCGGAGAGAGAGCGACTCAGCCGGTCACTTGTGCAGTCTGCAGGCCTTAGATGAGAGTCTTGTGGACAGGCTGCAGGGCTCTGTGGAGGTGCAGAGGCCCCTCTGTCCCTGGGGTCCACCCCCAGTGGGCCAGGGAGCCCCAAGCACCCTCAGCACACGGCCAGGAGAGGCTGCAGCCTGCCCGCCAGGGCCTGTCTGGGTCTGCCCAGGCCCCGCTCGCCGTATCGACCTGTCCCTGTGATGCTGCTGCTCACCTGGGAAGTGTCACACTCAACACCCACAGGACCAAACATGGAACCTGCCCAGCCACGAGCGATTTGCAACCCGTCCTGGTCACGGTGCCCAGAGGCCCCAGCGGGAACCTCATGGAGACAAAGCACCAAGTGCCTAGGGAGCCCCCACTCGGCCCCCAGCCCTGGCCCTGGACGCTGGGACAGGCCCTTGTGTCCTGCCACGTGGGGCAGACCCCGGCCTCGCGGAGCCTGTGAAGAGGCTGTCCTCACTCTCCCGACCTCCCCAAACAGCAGCCCCTGTCGGGTGGCCGGACAGCACTGCAGGGCTGTCTGGGGACCAAGGGTGACGCCACTTCTCTGGACTCGTGGCACCTTGATAAATAAATGCTCCTGGGCCCAGGAACAGCTGTCGGCCCTGCTCCCTCCCAAGACCAACACGAGGCTCTCTCTGCCCCGAGGCGGTGCTGGGCCTGCCCCTCCCGTCCCCGCAGCCCCAGCTCAAGTAAACCCCACTGGCCTGTAAGGGACTCCGTGAGGTGCTCGCCCCCTTTTGGTGGCCCATTACCCAGAGCCAGGTCGGCTCAGTGGCGCTGGCTTCCCAGCCACGCCCCGGGAGCTGGGAAACAGTGGGGCCTTTGGGGGCTGTGGGATCTGGAGCCCCGGGGCAGAGCAGGGCAGGGCTGGAGCCGGGGCCCGCTCGACTGCCCAGCGCTGACCTGTCCAGCTTCGGCAGGCGCCTGATCAACGTGGCAGGAGTGTACCTCCCTGAGCCGCCGCTCCTTCCTTGTTCGCTATTTATTTTTTCTGCCCAACAGGATCTGCAGGAAGAACCCTCGCTCCTAACCCTTCCCCTGAACCTTTCTCTCACCTTGCAGTAGAGCCCCTTCCTTCTCTCTGTGTCCAGATCCACCCCGTCCCCATTCAAGGCCCAGCCTGAGCCCATCTTCCTCCAGGAAGCCCTCCTGGCCTTGGAGACAGTTCCACAGCCCACCACCCAAACCCTTGGCCTGGCTCTCGATGTCGGTGCATTTCCCGCTGGCCCAGGGGCCCGACTTCCCGAGGGAGGGGGGCGGGAGCTCCAGAGAGCAGGGCCTGGGCTGCCGCCTCCTCCTCCCTCCTGCATGAACAATGGGACACATCTCGCTCCCCAGGACCAACGCGGAAGGGAAAAGCCTCTACGGCCGTATCTCGGCCCCCGCGGACGAGTGGGGCACCAGGGGTGGTGGCAGGTGTCTGTCCAGCAGCCTGTCCCGGCACAGCTGTGGCCCAAAGCCGCACCTCTGCCTCCAGAGTTGCCCAAGACCAGCACCAGGCCCTCGGCCAGCAACACAAGCGGTCCCGGGTGGGGGAGTTTTCACGCCGGCACAGCTGGGCACAGAGTTGTTCATTTCAACTCCCTTTGGCTGTCAGGTCACTTGATGAGGAACAGAAATGGCGCAGTGGCTTCTGGAACAGAAAGAATTTTGTCTCAGTTGCATTTGTATTCAAATGGGCAAAATAAATTCCTGGGCCTCCTCGAGGGTGCCAGGAACGGGGCCGCGTGCAGAGAGGCGCTGACGGTTTTCCGTCCCCGAGATAACAAATGATGCCTCGGAGCGAACCCTTGGCCGTCGATCTGTCAGGGGCGGCAGGGGCGCGGCACGGGGGGACCCCGTCCTCCCGGCTGGGTGTGCCCTCTTGCAAAGGCGGCGTGGTGATTGATTACTGCGCATCCCGGCCCAGGACTGTGAGGAGGAGAGTGAATAAGCACTACGGGGTTTATCTCTGCGTGCGGCGAGCAGGACGCAGGGAGCCCTGGGCTGCTGCACGTGAGGACACTGTCCGGAGCTGCGTGGAGGGCGTGTTCCGCCGGCACCCTCGACTCGCCCCTGTGCTGCCGGCTCGGGGTGAATCCGGAACGTAGGGCCGGAGCGCAGAGTCCCCGCGAGGGCCACTGGGAAGCCCGAGAGCCTCTGGGGCGTGGAAGCTGCAGTCTCTGTGTCTTCCCCCTCAGCGCAGACTCCCTGCTTCCTGGCAAGCCAGCGGCCTGGGGGTCACGGTCGTACACGGGTGGCCAGCGGTCCCCATGGAGCTGTTCTTCCCCCAGGGCGTGTGGATCTAGACACGGACCCACATGTCTCAGGCATCATGTCTAGGCTGTGTGGTCTCCTTGGGATGAGGCAAAGCGGGAACCACAGGGGCCACGGGAGAGAGTGGCTTGTGGCCTCATAATGACCTCCCTGGAACCCTCACTCATGGCTCTGAGGACCAGCTCTGCCTGCAGCTCAGGGACTGTCAGGACACTGGGAGATGGGCGGCCGGCAGACTGGGGCCCCGGGTCCGGGACACCTGCCTCCCACGTGGTCTTGCTTGCACCTGGCGAGTCCCTCTCAAGGGAGGATGGCTGCTGTCCTCCTGCCTGTCCCCTGCCGCCCCCGGCACGCCGAGACGCCGGGCTGTCGCTGGCCAGCCTGGCAGGGAGCAGAGCAGGCCCAGCCGGCCCGCGGGGGGCTCCCGCTATGGTGCTGCGTCTCCCACCCCGCAGCCTCTCCCCAGAGCCCTGCCTCCGCCCCCACCCAGCTCCTGAGCCCCTCCCGCGACACCCGGAGCTTCTCAGACACCACCGCCTACAGGGAAGCACGTGGCAGTTGGGTTACGAAGGCAGTGTGGCGGGAGAGGGTGAAAAGACAGAGCGGGGAGGCACAAGACTGTCCCTAGGAGAGGGGACAGTGGGCCTGGCCGCAGGGAGGCGGAGCCGGCTGGAGACTGAGGAATGGCCACTGTCCGTGCACGAGCCGCCTCTGTCGGCCTCAGTTTCTCTCCCGGGTGTTGGGGGGTGGTGAGGGAAGGGGACGGACCACAGAGGGAAGGCGGGAGCTGGGGTTAAGGCCGAGGAGTGATGAGAAACACGGTTTTGGAAGAGGCCTGGCGTCTCGCAGGGAGGGCGGAGGCTGCAAGCCGCGGGGCGTGTGGGTCAGCCAGCAAACCCTGTGACTTCGGACCTCAGCCTCGGAAGCTTTTCCACCGTATCTGAGTCTTCCTTCCTGCCCTGGTCACAAACGCGCAGCCGTCTGCACAGCCTCGGCCCTGCCAGGCCGTGGGCGTGGCCGGAGCACGAAGGTGCAGGGGGAGACCCAGAGCCGGGCGGAGCCTCGGGGCCAGGCCGCCCGGTGCCGGCCCTTGTCTGGGCCACTCGCCAGCTCCTTCCCCTTTCCACGCCAGCACCCTGAAGACAATTCCACATAGCCGAGGCTCCGCCACGCAGGCTGCTCCGCCCTGTAGCTCCCCAGGGCTCAGACTGCCAGGACTGCCCGGCGGTGGCTGGGGCCGGGGCCCATGCCCTCTGCTCAAGTCCCGGCCCTCCTGGCCCCAGGGCTGCTCTCCGCCACCCGCTGTGCACAGCCTGAGCCCAGCGGCCCCCAAGGGGCGGAGACAGCCCCCCCAGCCTCCCAGGCAGGGGCATCGCAATGCAGCGCAGAGCCCCTGCGGCCCTGCATCCAAAACGCATGCAGAAAAATGAGTGTGAAGTTAAGCAGCGAACTCATCACCGCAAACCCTCACGCTCCCGAGATGAGATGATTCCCATTAACAAAACACCTTCATTTTCAGAAAACCCGTGTTCGCGGCTTGCTCTGCAGAGCCTGCCCCCACCAGTGATGATTTATATTTCGTTACAAGGTGAAAAGAGACAAAAAAAATCCTCACCCGGAAAAAAAACGCTTCCTGACTCTTCACAGCAACTCCCAGGGCATTTGATTTAAAGGGACATTGTCATCTCTAATGTTTTCATCCGCGGGAATTAAGAGAGCAACACCGCGATAATTTAGAAGCTCCTGATTTAAGGGGCGGCCTCTGCGGTCTGGCCTCACTGTATTTCCCTCTTTATGATTCCAGAGAGTATTTTCTGAGAGATAATAATATTGGGTGATATTTCTCCTTTGTCATGTGGAGGCCTGAGATGAAAATTAAAACAGATCCTTTCTTCCCGCTCTCGGCGGCCAGGCTGGGGACGGGAGAGGACTGTCACGGCTGCTCCGTCTTCTCAAGGCCTGGCTGGGCCTGTTGGTGACCCCGCGGCCGAGTCCAGGAGGACGGCGACCCCTCCTCGCCCAGCTGGAGGCCTCAGGGTGATCTTCTCCCATTTGGCTCCTTCGCTGGCCCAGTTCCCACCGAGGCGGAAGAGCCTCTCGATGTCACCTTTGCTGGTTCCTGCTCCTCCCTCTGTGTTCAGGTCTCTCCTGTCTCCGAGGTCCTGGGCCTCAATCCCCCCGGGCGTCCGCAGGTCAGTCCTTCTCAGACCGGCTTTGACCACACCCGCCTGCTGCCTGGGCTTCCTTGACGAGCCCAAACCCCGTGGCCTGGATCTGGGGACCTGCGGCAGAGAACGCCACGTGTCCGCCTCAACCTGCACCCTCTGCCTCCTGCAGACACGGCCAGACCACATGTCCCCGCTCCCCCGAGTCAGGTGTGGCCTGTGACTGAGTTCTGGCCAGTGGATGTGCCAGAGGGACCCGCACGGTACCCGCGAGAGCCCGAAGACTCTCCTGCAGGACCATCTCCTCTCTCCATCCCTCTGAACACTGGCTGGATACAGAGTGACCAGCACAGAAATCTGCGGCCCTAGGAGATGATAGAAACACAAAGCCGAGGACGCCTGGGTCCCTGTGTCACCGTGTGGCCACGACTGAGCGTCAGCGTTGAACCGTTACGTGAGCAAAGACTAAACCTGTGTTGTGTTAAGCCCCTGGGATCCCGGGTGCCGTGCGGCTGCATTTCGCCTCCCTGGCTACGACCAGCCCTCGCCGTTCAGGTTCTAACCCTCCCTCCGGCATCACCTTTCACGTGTCCATGACACAAGGGACAAGTTGGCCACAGCAGATGGTCCGGGGCCTTCCCAGCTGCATTTGCTTAGGCTGTTCCCTCTGCCGGGGGGGCCCTCCCCACGCCCCACCTGCCTGTGAAACCCACCCCCCTCCTCCGTGAGGACGTCTAGCACCTGTTTGATCAGATGTGTCACACCCGCCTCTCCGTTTCCGCGGCATTGTCTCGGCAACCGTACCCAGCCTTTCACCTGGTCTCTGCCCATGTCTTCTGCCGCAGGAGAGCAACTGGTCTTCTCGTGGGGAGGGACCAAGTTGCGCCACTCCCAGCGCGCCTGTGTTGGAAGGTGGCGTCCACGTGTCACTGATTTGAGTTTCGGTTCACTGCTGCTTCCCGACTTTCTGATGCCTCAGTTTCTCTTCTGTGACACAGGGCTAACGAGAGAACTCCACTTTGGAGAACCTGCTCTCAGGGAAAGGTGGAAACACCAGGCATGCTCTGTGCACCGCCCACCACCCCTCCTAGCTACGGTCATCTACTGACACCGGGTCACACCCAGCCCATAGCTAACAACAGTCTCCCTGACATTCCTTCTGTGTTAGCAGTTGGTGACTTAACATCCAGGTTGACACAGGGACAAGCTGATCACCCTGTCCATTCTCCACCCCACAGCCCCTCCTTCCCACGGCCGTATCCTGGACTCCAGATCTTGCCACCGCGGATAAAGGAAGGCTGAAAAGTCCTGTCTTCAGACATCCCACTGTCTGATCACTGCCCACGTCTTCTAGTCTGTCCCCTCCGGTGCCCAGACGCCAACGGTTCTCCAAGCCCACTGGACCCACAGTCTACCGCCCAACCGTTTAATTATCTGCCACGCCCTTCATGATGTCATTTCCTCGTTATGCGCAACTCCACGGAACCGAAGTCCCTGGAGCCACGGTGTCGCCCACATGCTCAGTCCCTTGCTCCATCCTGGCAACCTCCCGGCCCTGGTGAAACCTGCCTGGGCACCCTGTGCTGACACCTGCACAGCTGGACGTCGGGGGAAACCGCTGCCCTGCTCGCTGGCTTCACTCTGAGTCCAGGACTGGGAGCCTCAGTGGGTCCTGAATGCTGCCCGGTGATCACACCACCCTGTACCAAAGGGCCCTCCTGAAACAGATGCTGGTGGCCAGAAGTGTCTGGAATTATTGAGGAGCAGTATTGCTTAGTGGTGAGCGCTGGGCTTTGAAGCACGCTCCTGGGTTCACACCTCGTCCTGCGACTCTCTAGCTCTGTGCCTCCGGCCTCACCTGTACAAAGGGGATGATGATGGTTGTCCCTCATAGACGGCTGCAGGACGAATGGATTCACTCCGAGCAGCTTAGCGTCAGCTATTAATGCTGTGCTATTACCTGAAATTAATTATGTGCCTTCAGAAGCCAGCTCACACGCTGGGCCTGCAACACTCTGCCTCTGAGCTGCGGTGCGTCTACACCATATGCCAGGTGCTGCGTCCTGCCCACACAGCTGATGAGACTCCACGGGTGGGCTTCCCTACTGTGGGCACCGAACCGCTGTCTCCGTCTGCAACTTGCAGACAGGGTGACGGGGCCAGGCCTGCATGTCCCCGCCTTTCCCAGCGCCCAGTGCGGACCTTGCCTGGAGCAGACACCAGGTGAGAATATTCACCTGTTGCTGCAATTTGGGGCATTTCCTCAAACTCATGTTTGCTCAGAGCCAAAGCCCAAGAGCTTGGTTTTGTGACTTCAGAGACCATGTCTGTCGCATCTGAAAGCTTTCTCCAGTAAACTACCCCATGGTGCTGAGCATCTGACAACTGCCAGGGGTGTCTCGGTCCACTCTGGAAGCTCACTGTCATCTGCAGAGACCCAGGGGGTGGCTGGAAGTGGCCACGGCATCAGAGCACCCTTGTCTGAGCATTAGGAACCAGGGCCTGGGGTCCAGGAGGCCATCCCTGTGCATTTGGTGAGCCTGAGGCCCCAGCCAGGGCCTTTGTGGCTGTGCCAGCGTGAGGACCACATGCTCTCCTGTGGTGAGGGCCACCCTCCGTAGCCTGGGCATCTCGGTAGACATTTGTCTGCAGACATCACAGAGCCTGAGGGCCTCCGCCTTCCGAGACCGTTCTGCAAAGGCGCAAGATTGGGTGCAGCCTGACTAGTCCAACACAGACCTTTTAAAGTTGAGCTGCTCAGACTCTGGGGCCTGTGACTATTTCATCTGCTCGGCTGCCCGGCCAGGGCTGTGGTCCGGGGCCTGGGATCGTGGGCCTGGGTCTGTGCCCTGCACTCCAGGCAGGATTAGTAACCTCTCCTGACTTCACAGGGAGGTGGGCACATGAGTGCGGAGGTCTAGGAAGGGCCCATGTGGCCAGGTATCCCCAGTCCTTTGTTCTAGGTCCGTTTAACTTTGAGTTCCTGCCTCTTCTGCAAAACCACGGCTGACCAGAGCCATTAGCTAGCAGCTCTGAGGCTTCCCTCCTCTTGGTCTGGGGCCGTCTCTGCTTCTCCTTCCAGGGTGGCTTTCAAAGGCCGATTAACTGGACAGTGGCTGGCAGGGGGGAGGCTGCAGAGTCTGGGGGTGAATATGCCAAACTGGACAGTCAGCCCTGAATGATGGAGAGCTGACTGCGGGGGATGGGGCCCTGCCCAGCCCGTGGCGTCACTGTTAATTTAGAGGATGCAATAATACACCCCAAGCGGAGCCCACTACTTCCAGGTAGATGCAGCTGCCAGCCGCGTCTTCAGCCAGCAGAAGCCCTGAGAGGCGGCCCCAGCACCGCCTCCCCTCTCATCCGGGAAGGTGTGGGCTCGTCCTCGGCTGGAAGCGAGGGGAGGCGGGTGCTCCGTGACCGTGGGGTGGGGAGGGGGAGCCGCAGGGAGCACGAGCAGCACTTTGAGCTTCGCAGGACGCAGTCAGGGGACCTTCCACAGGGCAGGTGCTGAGACGTAGCCGGTTGCTTCGAAGTTTCCCTTTTGGGTGTGACGGCCACTGCTCCTTCTCCACACCCCACCCCCTCTGCTGCTGGAACATTCAACGTTTTCTGTTTCTTTCCAAACCCAGAAGCCCTGAGCTCTGCTCACTGCTGGCCACGGGCAGGACGATACCTCTGCACAGGCACAAGCCCTCAGGCCTCAGGGTCCCTGGTGGGGGGCGGGACTGGACTCAGTGGCGAGGACAACCGGCATCCCCAGGGCTCAGGTCTGGAATTCCAGGTCTGGCTTTGAGGTGGGCTCCGAGACCCCCACCTCCCTGGGCCTCGGTTTCCCTAATCTTCAGCATTCAGGAGCCAGGAGAGGCCCTGCCTGCAGGGGGCCTTGCGCGGCGTCTGGCACGCAGACAGCACACAGACAGCACGCAGCCAGCACACGGAGAGCACGCAGCCAGCAGTCTTTCCCTGGAAGCAGTGGGCTCTGGAGAGCATCAGCAACTCGGCAGTGGAGGCTTGAAGGGGCCCGAGGGCGTTTGGGAAGATGAGCGAGCCCAGGGACGCATGCAGGAGAGGATGTGGGGTGGGGGTGGGGTGCGCGGAGCCGCCGCACCGCACCCCGCCCCGTGCATCCCTCCACCCGTGGAGAGAGCAGTGAGTCCTCTGGGCCCCGTCCGCCACCCCCCACCTGGCTGCGTGCTGTCTGTGCTGCAGGGCCCAGCAAGTGCTGAACAGCTGTTCTGCCTGCAGCACCTGTCAGATGACAAGGTGCCCCCCGGAGAGGAACGCCCTCCCAGGGCTCCCGTGCAGCTGCCAGGCGGCTGGCGCCCCAGGCTCCTCGCACCGGCCCCAGGCAGCGTGTGTGGGCGTGGGACCAGGAGTGGGTCTGGTGCTGAGCCGGTGGGTTACCAAGCACCCCAGGCTGCAGAGCGGCAGGAGGTCAGCGGCCCTTGGCTCAGTCCCCGGCCGGGAGGAGCTTTGGCTCCACTGCACGGTCTGGGCAGAGAGGACAAACCTGATTCCTGCTTGAACCTCCGCCGAGTCCAGCCGCAGTTCAGCAAGCAGGTTACGGGTGTTTGCTCGTTCCTGTTGCAACCAGGACCCCACGGGCCAGAGACGACACCAGGCTTCGTGCGTAAAGGCGAGGGTCTGGGGTCCCCAGAACCCCCCCCAAGCCTGTGTGAGCTAAAATGGGAACCTGGGGCTGGGAGCACGTGGCCGTGGTGGGGTGTGCCCCTCCCAGCAGAATCGGAGCAGCTGTTCCTCCCCCCACGGACAAGACCTGCGGTTGACTTATTCTCACGCTAAACGTGCTATGACCTTTCACTTTCTGCTTATCAAGAACACACATAGCCAGAAAAATCAACTTCCACGACCACTGTGACCCTCTGACCAGGTCCTTCCAGAAGGGAAATCTGATGCAGCTCGGGCCACGTTACTGCAAAGTGCGTTTGAATCCTGGACCCCTCTGGGCCTTGATGTGCTTACGGCTTCCAGGAGCGTCTGGAAGGCGCTTGGTCAGGACGTGTCAGACGCCCTGTTGTAAGGGTGTGAGGGCGGCTTGGCACTGTCCAGGGGGGTCAGGTTTTGGGGAACAAGGAGTCCCATCAAGATAGCAGTAAGTGAGCTGCATGGTGCAAGACTGGCTTGGCGGGGGCGGGGCGACCGCAGATCACATGACACCTCTCTGCGCCCCCAGCCACCAGCCTGCAGGACACCCCGTGGAACCGCGGTGGCTGGTCACCTGGCTCGTGCCACACTCGGGGAAGGAACAGGTGGTTCCCCCACCAGAGAGAACCCTCTGACTGTTCTCCGTTCCCTCTGGAACCACCACAACCACCCAGAACTTTTTCTCTTTACTGCAAAAAAAAAAAAAAGGTCCACCACGGCCGTGAATCACTCCAACAGGTGTTTGCCAAGCACCTGCCACGTGCCAGGCTGCGTGTCCGCCGTGTGGGAAGACCAGGCTCCTCTCTCCTGCTCTGCCGGCGGGCCGTGTCCTCCCGCTGGGACAGGAAGCCGCGGGCAGGATCCTCCCGCCTGCTCTCGGAGGACCCCCCCTTACTTCCCATCTCCCTCTTGTGCCCCCTGGGGTTGCTGCTGCCTGTCCCTTTGCTGCTGTCCATGCTCCCTAGTCCTGCAGCCCCTGCCTGTATTTTAACCACCTTCCAACGCCCCTGCTGTCCACCTGCCCCGGCCAGGGGGAGGGTGCAGGGAAAGGTTGGGGGCTCCGGGCCAGGGGAGGTGCCCCCGGGCTGCAGGGCTGGACAGGTGCTCAGGAAAGGCCACGGCAGGGTGAAGATCAGCGAGCCAGCAGGCGTGGCCAGTGCCGAGGAAATATAAGGTGGGGTCCGGGCTGTGGTCTGCGGTTTCTAGCCCAACCTTCACCTGCTGCCTGGTGTCTGATGCTTCAGGCAATAGAGACCTGGGCGTCCAGTACCTTCCTCTGCCCATCATGGCCTATCTGTCCCCAGGGCCGGGCTCTCCAGCCAGCTGCTACCAGGGCCCCGGCCTGATCTTGAGGCGTCGGAGTGTCCCCAGCCCAGAGCGTGGCCCACGGCTGTTCACCCAGCAGGTCGCCGTGTCCCAGGTGAGGTCCTCTCAATCCCCCCACTCCCAGGACACACCGTGTCCCTCATGCGGCCCACAGCTGGCCTCCTAGTGCTGTTGGTGGCGTCTTTGCAGGGCCTTGTCACAGAGCCTGAAAACAGGTGGCCGGAGAGGACAGGACAAACACAGGAGGTAGAGGACAAGGGGTCTGTGCTCCAAGCTCCCTTCGTGGGCTGATGCGGCCTTAGGGACAGCTTATCTTTCAGACACAGCCGGGTGGGGGGGACACTCTCCACACCTCAGAACCCCTGGTCATCACCCCCCCCATGCTGAGATGGGGCACGGCTGGTGTGCCAGGGAGGCAGCGGGCTGGGGGCACCTGTGTGGCCCTGAGCCTGCTTTCTGGGCTCCTGCCCAGAGCCTGGGCAGCAGCTGGGCCGTGCGAGGATCCCTCTTGCGATCTGGGCTCTGGAAGGTTCCGCCACACACAGCAGCCTCCCCCACGCCAGTGCAAGGGAGCTGGCTCCGAAGTCGGAAATGTGACCTTCAGCGCTTAATTGCATGCTGGCGTCCTCACAAAAGCTTTGCAGAAACACTGAGATTTATGAGGACAATGGAGTGTTATCCTGGTGCAAAGCTGACATTTAAATTGTTCCCATTTTATGTCTTTGTGATGAAATTCTTTGGTTCCTCTGCAGCCGGTTTTGAGTATTTACTAACATTCAGAGAGCTTTCTGTTCCTGCAAAATTTCAAGTTTTCATAACGTCAGGCTGGGCTGCGGGACACGGGGATGGGGACGGCTCTGCTAGCCCTCCGGGGAGTCCTGACCCCGGGAATGGCGACGGACAGGGTGTCCAGCCACCCACCCGGCCTCTCCCGCGAAGAGAGTTTTTAAAAAAATCACCAAAGCATCATATTTTAATGAGTCTTCTTTGCCATTTGTGCGTAATAGATTTTCAGTAACAACCTGTAATTAGTTCATTTTCTACTGTTCAGTTGCTCTGCACTGAGGCCACTGACAGCTTCCAGCTGGGATCTTTAAAAATGGAAAGTGCTGGAAGACTCAGCTCCAGACAGTGGCTGGAAGGTGCTGGGCTCACGGTGCAAGCCACTGGCGATGGGAGAGGCAGTCCGGGTTTGGAACTTCTGAGCGTGGGAGGAGGAGGAGACGCTGGTGCCGGGTGAGCTGGCTCAGAATCGGCCCCTCCGTGCTGTGACTCGGGGCAGAGACTGCCCCAGCCCGAGCCCCGAGGCAAGGACGGGCCCCGTTCCCGCCAGCCCCGCTCCTCATGGGGGTGAGGCCCTCACCGAACATGGCGAAGGGCGGCCGGCAGCTTTCCCGCACGGCAGCGCGTGTTAGGGGTGTGCCTGCTCTCGGCGGGTTTCTTGGCCTGGAGGGCAGAATCCAGAGGCCGGACACCACCTCCTGGGAGACCTCGGATAACAGTCTTGCTCTCTTTTCTATCGCAATAGTTGTCACTGGAGACCTTCAAAGGCCAAGTCCAGCTCTTGCCACCCCCTGGTACCACTGACGAGGCCGGGCAGCAGCTGGGGGCGCCCCTCAGGGCCGAGTTAAGCTGCCTTGTCCAAGCCCTCTGGGTCCCCAGTCATGGCCTCTCCACCTGGGATTTCCTCCTCACCACCTGGCGCTCAGCCCCTGGGACAGCACCCCCGCTTGGCCGGGACACTTCCTGTCCTTTGCCTGGTTACCTCCGGCTTGGTGTTCAGGTCTCGGCTCCAGCGTCCCTCCCTGCACCCAGGCTCAGCTCCGCCTTGGTTTATTTGGTCATTTACGGTGTCCCAGCTGCCCGCCCCGGTGGCCAGCTCCCCGCTCCCTGAGGCAGGGCCTGCTGCGGTCTTGTTCCCAGCTGCGTCCCCGCCCGGCGCCTGCAGAGAACGGACTTGTGTTTGCTGACCTAGCGTCATCTCGTCTTCCTTGGTCTCCTCCTCTGAAGCTTTCCGATCTCAACTCCTGACCCTTCCCTTGTCCTCTCCCTGCCCTGGTCGGGCTCCCCGAAATGCTCTGCTCGGTGACCTGCTCCCTAGTGGCCACTCCTAGTGCCAGGCGACCTGATGGGGGAGGAGACTGCACCTGCCCCTCCTGCCTGGGCCCTCTCCTTCCTTCCAGAGAGCCTCACCCGGCCTTCCCAGGTGGCCTTCCCTTCTCGAGTCCACACAGGCCTGCACGGGGAGCTCGGGTCTCTGTGCCATCTGGGCCCTGCGGTTTTACCGCAGAGGCCTGGGGGTCTCGAGCAGCCAGGGTCTCCCGTTTTTGGCCGGGCACACTGTGGCAGAGGCTCCAAGACCGTGTGCTGTGTCCTCCTCCTTGGGGCCGGCCTTTGTCTTTATGACAGGGTCTGCAGTCGGGGGAGGAGGCTGTGGGGCCCCGAGGGGGCTGTGCTGGTGGGTTTCAGGTTCCCGGGAGCCGATGCAGAGGATACAAGCTCACGTTCTGTGCTCAGGAATTATCTGCACAGACGGCCAAGCTGACCTCCTGGTGGGAGGGCAGGAGCCAGGGCTGCTTCCTCACTGGGGCCGTGGCCGTGGCCAGCAGGTGCCGGGCCGAGGAGCAGGCTGAGCTGCAGACCTCGTCCTCATGCAGTCGTGGGGGTGGAGGTCACCGAGCAGGGGCAGGCGCCTACCAGCCACCAGCCACCGTTCCTGAGGGGCCCGACTGGCCAGTGAGTGGCCCTGCGGGTGGGAGGAGCCTTCTGGGGTGAGCTGCACTTGTCTTCACTGAGGTGTCATCAGCCAGGGGGCCTCAGCAAGGCCCGTCCTCTGCTCCCCGTCCCTGAGGGCCCTGGAGACGCAGAGACCCTCTGGGAGCCCCGGGCACAGTCAGTCATCTGTATGTGGACTCCTCCGCCGGCCGAGTGCACCTCTCCATGTGCTTCCTGCCCTCGCATTTACCGAGACCCCAGGCCATACACGAGCGTGTGATGAGCAAAGCGGCTTCTGCCCTCACAGAGCCTACGGTCTAAAGCGGGGACGGACCCCATGTCACAGCACCCTGGCCTCACCAGCTCCATCACTGATCTGGTCAACGCTTGCCTGACACCACACGCAGGGTCTCATGCCAATCACTCGACATGAATGATCTCATTTAGCCTTTTGGGGTCATTACGCCCATTTTACAGATGAGGAACGTGAAGCCCAGGTTAACCTCTGGTTAAGAGCCATCCAAAGTCACATAGTGAGTAGGTGACAGAAGAAGGATTCAAGCCCAGGTCTCACTTGGACTCCGGAAGTCACAGTTTTAACCATCAGCCACAGCCTGGTTCCTACGTAGAGATGAAAACAGGGCTGTGGACACACAGAGGGAGGCATGTGGGGCTTGGTAGAGGGAGGAGAAATTGAGGAAGACTTCCTGGAGGAGGAGACCATTGAACTAGGGCTTGAAGTTTAGGGAGATCGCTGTGGAAACTGAGATTCTCCTTACTGGAGAATGCAGATGAGTTGCAAAGTGTGCTTAAATGCATGAGAAGGTTCTGGAAGTAGACATGTGGGTTCAGTCCCGATTCTGCCCCCTGCTGGCTGTGTGACCTCGAGTTAGCTGCTTGACTTCTCTGAGTTTACTTTCAGCACAATTGGATGTGCTGTACAGCGCCGACACACAGATGTTAGGTATCACTTTACATCACTGGCGTATTAAGAGCCTGTCACTACCTACAGCAACGTGGACAAGAACAACCATTCAGATGGGGCGCTGACTCTGAGCTCAGTGCCCCTGGCTCAGCGGCCATCTCCTCGAAGTCAGGAGGGGACCCCAGAGCCTGTCCCTGGGAGGGGGTGGTAAGACTCTCACCTTCTGCCTTCCAGTCTTCAATTCCTCCCGGGCCACCCCGGCTTGAGCTGTTTCAGGCTCTTGAGTGAACGAGGGACCCGGAAGGTGGACCAGTTTTCCGGCCACTGCATCTGCACGCCCTGCAGGAGGAACCAGCTTCTCCCTTTGGGGCCGGGGGAGTCACGGGCACCAACGGTTTCGGCCTCAGCAAAAACGGAGGCCCGTTCACGAGCATCACTTCCTCTCCAAATCCAAGAGCCAGGTGAACTCAGGTAAGACTTTTGGCGAACCCCACACTGTCTGAAATCTTGCTGCTTACTCTCCAAGACTCGGGAACCAAATGGGGAAGGAAAACACAGGGTCTTCGCCGTCCAAGACCCCCTGTCTGAGCTCACCCGCCACGGACAGAGCCCCGAGTGAATGTGGGCAGCAAGGACGCCTCCCACTGCTTACCCAGCATCCTGCTCACTGCGGCGTGGGAGTGGGGGCCAGTGGGACGGCGTGTGGCTGTCTGGTGCAGTGCCAGCGCTCTTCCCTCCGGAGGACAGGGACAGGGAGAGTGACGCTGCACCGTCCCTTCACTTTGCAGTGACAATGGCAAGAAAACCCAGTGACCACTTCCTGAGTGTCCCAGAGGTGCCCTGGCTACAGGGTAGCGCAATCATCAGATTAAAACACTGTTTTTTCCCTTCTGCTCGCCTGGAGCTCACAAGTGCCAGAGGTGAGGGGTGAGGGCAGGCGTCTGACCCCCGAGCACACGGTGCCCAAGGTCCTCCCGACGCCCCGCAGGTGAGGTCCCAGGACGTGGCCACGGGAAGCTGTTTGTCCTGTGCCGCTGGCTGCTCGGACCCTTCCGGAGCCTCTGACACACGCGCCAGCATTGCTCTCACGGGATTGATTAAAAGGGCAAGTGTCTTTTCAAACAGCAGAAGAAACTCGTAATGAATTTAAAGCGTGAGAAAAGTCCTCATTTAAGCAACATGTTTTTCCTGTGATTCCCACCCCGACCATTCAGGGAAGTATAAAAACCACGCATCGTGGAGAAGCTTTTTAGATGAGCAACTTTTAGATTAATTTACTGTGATGAACAGACAAGGTCAACGCACACCTTGCTGACCAGGGACCCTGGAGCCCGGGTCTCTGCCACGGCAGGGACAGGTGGCCCTACTCCTTGTGGGGGACGGGGCGGGGGGTGGGGTGCCCGTGCTGGGAGGACACTGTGCCTTTGGCTCCTGCATCAGCCTTTGACTGAGGATGCCAAACGCAACTTGAAGAGAATGTTTGGTTGACAAATGGAGGAACAGAGGGAGGCCACCCTCACCTTCTCACTCTTGTGTCCCTGCATGGAGACAGGCAATTGGGAGCTTCAGCTGCGTCTGACCGTCAGAAAGAGACTGAGCTGACTCCCAGGACGAAGGCACCTGCCTGCCCCTCCGCCCTCCTCCCTGGAGGGGGCCACCTGTTCCCCAGAGCCAGGAAGGAGGTGCAGCCCCACCACGAACTGGCTCTGCTGAGCCCGGCAGCCCCCGCCGTGGGGGTCCCGGCGTCACCCTCGGTCGACGGCATTTTGCGGCAAACAGGATTTAGGAGACCACCCACCCCCAATCTCAAAAACTTATACATGCAATTCACTTCTCCAGGGAAAGCCCCCAAAAGCATCATGCTTCAGTCTGGCAATCAGGGCTGCTTCAGAAGAGCCACCCCAGGGCCCGCCCCGCCTTGCCCCCGAGGACGCCAGCAAAACAGAGCCTAGAAAATAAAACGCTACAGTCGCAGCCTCTGCCAGCCTCTCAGCTCCAGATTTTAGAATTAAATCTAAAATGTTGTTGCCGAAATGTTTGAGATATTACTTTCCGGGTTTTAGTGAGATTTCTTTAATGCTCATCGATTGCGGGGTGATAACTTGTTCCTATATGTCTCATTTCAATTACCTATTTAACATTCGCTGAACCATACATCTATCCCCAGCGCTCCGGGAATTTAGTTGAGAGCTCCCATGACTTTGAAAAACCACGGATCCTCGCGTGCTCCGAGCGGCTGCGTGTCCAGCCTTTACAGTGGGGTTAACTCATTCCGTGGCTTCCTTAACGGCCGCGAGTTTACATTTTATTGCATATCTATTATTCGGGTTGGGCTGTGACGAATGGTTTGGCTGCCCGGTTGAAAACAAGTCCAAGGCAACAGCAGCATCTAATTTGCTTTAAAAATGATGATGATAAAGCCTTTCAAATAATCATCCAGGAATGAAGGGGGCAGACACCACATTGCTCTGCCTGACACATGTGTCTGGAGGAGAGGGGGTGACCTCCCCCCTCTGCCAGGGTAGCTCACGTTCATAACGACCGTCACTAGGGAAGCCAGGGAGGCGTCTCCTGCATCAGGGGCAATGGGTGTGCCTCCATTTCCCCCGAGAGCAAGGCCAAGGGCTTGCTGTTGTTCCCCAGACCAGTTCCCAGGACTTGAGGCCGTGGGGCAGAGGCTGCCGCGGTACCGGGTTCGAGGACGGTGCCCTAGTCTCTGCGGAATGACACCGTCCCGGGACATTGTGTAGCGATGCCTAGTGCACCCCCCATGCCCTTGAAGCCCAGCCTTGGCACGAGGCTCTGCGCACGCCCTGACCTTCTCCTTCCCGGCTGCTTTGCAGACAGGCCCAGAAAGAATTCCTGGGAATATCTCGGATCTATCCCAGAAAACGGGCTGCCTCTTTCCTGCCTGGGAGAGCTGCTCTCCCGTCATCTCCCCTCACTGCTCGACGGAATTAGAGTCATTAAGGGGTCTTGGTTCCGGGAGGCGGAGGGAGAGGACATTGTCGAAAGAGTACTCTGCGGGTGGGGGGCACGGTCCTGTCCGGTGACACGCGGATCAATATTGAACAACGGCCTTTCTGGAGACGGAGAAAGTACCCCACCTCCCCCTTTTGGGCAGCATACGCACAGTGCAAATTTCTGTGGTGTAAATATTCCCACCATGGCTGATCGAAAGCTACCAAGTACTTAACCGTTCGCTTGCAAAATTCCTGAAAATTTAATAATCCGCTCTCATGAGCCAAGTCTAGGGAGCTGCTGATACTTGCACACACGCTAAGTAAATAAGAGACGTATTTCTGGCAATAAATTCCACAAAGCAAAGACCCGCTGCTGCAGGATAAGCCAAGCAGTCATTCACACCTTAGTATGAACTAGTGTAAGCACATAGGAGTTTCACGAGTACGCAGGGGGGAGGATGACGGGGACCCTGCACAGGCGTGGCCCTATAACCGGGGGTTGGGCTTTGGTTCTTGGTACTAAGGACTCTGTGAACGGGAAAGGCCCCTCCCTCCACCGTGTCAAGCTCATGACACGGCCCACAGGGAAGAGCCACACCTGTGTCTCCCCTTACGCCATCCGAGCTCCTCTTCTATTTGCCACAAGGGCCCTTCTTGCCGGCAAATCATAAGGACCCCTTTTTGGGCCTTGTGAGTGTCTGGAGCGGCCGCAGCTCGAGGGTTTCAGCACGAAGCAGGAATGTCTTTCCGAGGGACGGGACTCCAGGCACAGGCTGGGCTGCGGGGGGTGCCAGGGTCTGTGCTCGGAGCACTGGCTCCCTGGAGGGCCCACCCCACCTCCCAGGGCCAGCGCCTGCAGCCGGGTGCCGGGAGCCGGCAGGTCACACCCAGGGCACAGCTCGCAGCGCGACTCTGGTACCTGCTTTAAGCAGAGCCTAAATGCCTTCCGACATCAAAGTGCATCCTCTCTTTTGGACCAAGAATGTCCTCTCTTGTCTCCAGCTGGCGCCCAGCACCACCCTCTCCTCCCTGTGACCTCTGCCCGGAGCTGTAAACCCTGGGCTGGCTCTGGTGCCCTCGTGAAGCCCTGTCCCGGCACTCCCCAAGGCTGACGTGCTGTGACCTCTTGGAGATCAGCTCAGGGAAAGACATGGCTGCTGAAGGCGCCTCACCCGCTCACGGTAAGTGCCAGGGGCTCCACAGAGCGGCCCCGCGGGCCCCGCCTCTGTTTCACAAGAGCACCTGCCTTCCGTTCTCTCCAGGGACCCCCTGCCCCTGCCTGGGCGGGTCTCCAGGCCCCGCTGCGGGGTTTCCCCGGGCAGGGCTCACGGACAGTCCCGTAAGTCCTTCCCCGCAGGTGCAGCCATCAGAGCCTCAGGGCTGCCCGGCCCTCACGTCCGCGCTTCAGTCCCAGCGCCGGCCCCCCGACAGCGAGAAAAACCTTTATCCAAGAGGACCAGGGCGAGACCTCCCCATCCCCACCCTCTCTCCTTCGCCTTCCCCTAAGGCCCAGGCAAAGCGGGCCCCGCCGCGTCCACCTGGGAAAGAGACAGCCGAGGGCGGACTCACTCCCGTCTAGGAAACAGACGCGTCTCCCCACCGCGTCCCGCCGGCGCGACTTACGGAAGGCGGTGTAGAGCTCGCGCAGGGTCAGGGAGCCGTCGCCGTCGGAGTCGTCGAATCGCGGGAGGTCCGCGGGGGAGCAGCCGCGCAGGTCCTCGTCCAGGTCCCGCTGCTGCAGTGCGTGCTGTGGAGGGGGAGGCCGGAGCAGGTGAGAGCAGGTGAGTGGCGTTGCGGGGGACGGCTCCGTGGGCCTTGGGGGGACGGCTCCGTGGGCCTTGGGGGGCACCTGGAGCTCTCTGGTTTTGTCTTGTCCAACCCCCTCGTTTTACAGAGGAGAAAACTGAGGCTCAGAGAGGGGACATGAGTCCCCCAGGGTCACACAGCAGTTAAGGCGGAGTCCCGACTAGAGCTCAGGTCTGTCCTCTCCCTATCTGGGCAGACAGACCACAGACAGTCTGAGACAGGGAGGATCCCTGAGGCCACCTGATGTCCCCTCCGAGTGCTAGGGACGGGAAAAGAGAAGAGAAGGGGCCTCGTCAAACGAACCCAGCAAAGAGTGGCCGAGCGCAGCACGGGGTGATGTCTGCTGGCTCCCGAGTGCGTGGAGCTGGAGGTCACTGCTCCACCAACGTCCCCTACACCCACCAGCCCTTGTCGGCGCCAGCGCGGCACCTCCCAGCCGCGGCGCACGCCCAGAAGGGGCAGCTGCCATCCTACAGACGTGGCCCGGGCCCCACTGCTGCCGGCCCCATGCTCTGCCCTTGGGACCCTGGCACAGGGGCTGTGGCTGGGCCCTTGTGGATGCCGCTCTGGTCGTGGTCCGAGCCGGGGGACACAGGCCTCCCCAGCTGACCGGCCACGTGCCAAAGGACAGGCAAGCGTGGAAATCCCAGGACCCTGCGCCCAGCTGGAGCCAGAGGTCTTGGTTTTTCCTGTGGTTCTCAGAGCCTGGAACTGTAGGTCTTACAAGGAAAATGCTCAGAAGGAAGTCTCGGAAGAAAGAAAATGATCTTATTTTATTTTGGGGGAAGGAGGGGAAGGGCCGAAGCATTTTCTCTTTGTTTAGCATTCTCAGCTTGGCCCGCTATATTAAAGGCAATTTAATGTGATAATGTTAAAAAAATGACCCTTCACCCGGCAAGGGAGAGCGTTCGATAAAAGGGAGATCAGCCGTAACGCCCGAGGTCAATCTTCCGAAGACAGAAATTTCCCTTTGTCTATTTCTGTATCGGAAATTGATTAGCTTCGTATGGGACCGATGGGTTTTTCCCGGCGCCTTTGATTTGGTGTCAAGGAAAAGCCCACGTTAGCTGCGCTCCGCTGGGCAGATTTATGAAATGAACTTTAAGCGTATTAAATTTTAAAGAGGAAATCATGGTCCAATTACCATGCTTGTTAATGGCTTCAGGTGCCTCAGGCCACCTATTTGCCAGATTAGAGCAACGTGCCCAGGAATGCCCTGTTTACCTGGCCGTCACCTGGGAGTCACACAGGCCAGGGGTGCCGGAGCTCACGGCGGCCTCTGTCTGGGGCAAGCTGGTGCCACCTGCCCTGGGTGTTCCCTGAGCAGCCCGTATGTGGGGCGTGGCCAGGTGGTTCTCCCTGCAGGTAACTAACAAGGCCTGGGTTTTTCCCAGAGCGGCTCAGGCCTGCCTGTTGGGGTCTCAGCCCAAGCTGGGGGCGTCCTGTTGATGGAGGTGGTGACGTGCTAGCAGGGTGGGGGCCACGGGCAGCAGGGCCCTGAGACGCGGCCGTCACTGCTCAGGTGGGGTGAGCAGAGTCACCTGAGAGGAGCAGCTCTGGACTGGTGGGGGCAGAGGCCTGCGCCAGAACTCGCGTGGCTGCCCCTTGCCGGGACTCTGGGGGCACTTTGCTGTCTCCGCAGACCCTGAAAGGGCCATATGGTGCCGTTGGCAAGAGCCATCCTCCCTGTGAAGGCCCCTGTGCCGTGGGGACCGCAGGCGCCAGCCCACCAGGCTTTCCCTGAGCTCCACCACGTCCTGGGCAGTGAACACAACTCGGGCAAGTTGCTCGGTTTCCTAGAGCCTCAGTTTCTTCATCTGAGAGTATCTGTAAAGTGGGACAACAGTGGTCCCCGCCTGACAGCAGAGGAGGGTTGAAAAGTTCAAGGAGGGGCAATAAGGAAGATGACGATGACACTGACCACTGACCACGGCACGTGCCGGGCACTGTGCTAACCCTCCACTGTCTCAGCCCACTTAACCCGCAGGGGACCCTGTGAGGGGCACAGAGCAGACACAGAGGCACAGTGAAGTGAGGTGAGGTGTCTCCCGAGACCCCCTGGCTCGTGAGTGCTGGAGGCGGCCGCGGCCTCGGGCAGCTGGACTCTGCAGCCTGCATGCCTGGCCACCACCCCACGTCACAGGGAAGCTCTCCTGTGTCTATTGACCACGGTAAAGGGCCTTGCCTAGGGCCGGGCACATCACTCAGCAAACGCCACGGCCCTTGCTCCAATTCTTCCTGACGGCCTGGCCGCAGCCTTGGTGAGTCCACTGTGTCACGTGCAGGATTTCTTTACACTGGCATCAGAGGTGGGGACTCGTCCTCATCAGCAGCCCGCTGTGTGGACAGCCTGTGGCCTCCGGGCAAGAGCGGCCCCCGCCCCATGGCCCTGCCTGGGGAGGCTGAGCTCACTGTCCCTGTAGATCTCTGCACTCGCCTGGCGGTCCCAGGGCCCTGACGGACAGGCCAGCGGGGCAGGAGTGGGGTGCAGCCCGCCAGCAGCCTTTCTGCCACCAGGACCCTACCGGACCCTCCCCGCAGGGGCTGTGGCTGTGGCCCCAGGGCGTGAAGTCGCTCTCTCCTTGCTGTCTCTGCTGCGGACACTGAGTCCCCTTGTACCACCTTCTAGCCGGACACAGGGACACACTGCATGTCAAACCCACGGCCGCTGGGGAGAGGGGCGGACCACAGGGTGCCATGAGATGCTTCCCCAGTGACAGCAGGGCCTGGGGTGCACGGGGCCTCCTGCGCGCAAGCAGGCTGGGGGTTGGGGTGTCGCTGTTGGGATGGCAAAGAGCAGTGACATCCTAGGGTGGAGGACGTGGGGACTCCCAGCTCCTAAGGTGTCTGGTGGAACCAGACACTGCCTCCTTGTAACCTTTCTGCTGAGGAAAGCAAAGGACTCAGGGAAGAAAAGATTGACTTCCTAACTGACTGCGTCGAAGCCTGTGTGTGAACAGTGGCCGCAGGAGGCCGGTGGGAAGGAAAAGCCGCCGTCGTCGTTTTGTTTGTGACGTGTTTGCAGAGGCGTCGAGCACAGGCTCCCTGACTCCTGGGAGGGCTGGGAGGGGGTCTCTCTTTCAGAAGGGAGACACAAACAGCTGCCCTGTGTGGCCTCCCAGTGCCCTGCACGCACACACGCTGAGTGGACCCTGGGCTCCTCCCCCGTGAGACTGTCACCGGGTGCCACACCCACCTGTGCCAGCTCCGCCCCGCTGACGTGGCCGTTGCCGTCTGCGTCCAAGTCCTTAAACAGAGATTCCACCAGCAGGCGCTTCTGGGAGGCGGGGTCCTGCCTGCCCTCCCCCTCGCGGAGGGGCTGCCGGCGGGCCTGGAGCGCCAGGAGGACGTTCTTCAGGCGGGCGTAGCCGGCCATGGTGCACCTGTCGCCTGGAAGGGAAGGCGGGTCATTAGAGCGCGGCATGCCCGTGGCCTTGAGAGCGCGTTCCCTGCACCCGCCCACTGGCCCGTGGCACTCACAGACGGTCGCTGGGCCCGGCACGGCTGCAGAGGCGGCGCCTGTCTGTGTGCCCCGCTATCCGTCCCGTGCCTGCTCACTGAGCACCTACTGCGTGCTGCGCGTGATGCAGATGCTGGGGAGAGACGGTCCACGCTACAAATGTTTACTGAGCGCCTACTCCGAGCCGGGCGCAGGGCGAGTGCCGGGGGGAGCCGGGAGACCCGCCCAGCAGAGCGGGCAGCGGCAGCTCCACGCGGCCTCAGGAAAGCCGGCCCAGCTCTGTCCCGTAACAGCTCGTTTCTGCACTATCCTACCTTGAAGGCGGCTTTTGAACGCTGGGCCCCCTGGATCAGGGAGTTCTGCTTGACAGGACCCCTAAGCCCCGCTCACGTTAATGAGCTGCCCTCCCAGAGCCGGGTCGCTGCAGAGCAAACAAGCATACACCAGTCCATGACCGACACACACAGGGAAGCTTCGCAGAGTCAAACCAAAGCACACAGCCGGCCACCGCGG
Organism: Lepilemur ruficaudatus; assembly: GCA_963574885.1. Taxonomy (NCBI): domain Eukaryota; kingdom Metazoa; phylum Chordata; class Mammalia; order Primates; family Lepilemuridae; genus Lepilemur; species Lepilemur ruficaudatus. The sequence goes on along the minus strand of CAUYRT010061716.1, from coordinate 1,489 downwards.
GAGCCTCGCGGTGTTTTGGCAAACAGGGCTTGTGACGCTCTGTAATGTGACACAGTTCGTCTTGCCGGTGACAGGCCACCGGATGAACACCACTCAGGGAACGGCCCATGAACGGGGGCTGTGGGGGTGTCAGCAGAGCAGGGCAGCCCCCCATCTCCCCGGGGGCTGGAGAGTTTGCTGCGGCCGCCGGCTGGATCCCGGAGGACAGGCCTGGGCTCTGCACGGACCATTCCAGACTGAAGGCCACGGGGCTGCTGGCCACGGACTGTCTGGGGCTCTGGGGCTCCTCCTCTTAATTGCAATTGCAATTGCAAGTTTAGGGCGCCAAGCAATAATAGTTCAGGTTGGAAAGTTAGTAGAAAGCAGCTGGGCAGCGTGGGTTCTGAGGCACCCAGCTCTGCTGCTGTCAGGCTGTGCAACCTTGGGCAGGGGCCTCAGTGGTTTCATCTGTGAAGTGGGTATAATAGCGCCTCCCACACGGGATGTTACAAGGATGGAATAAGATGTACGTGCTCAGGCTGCACACGGGCTTGGCACAGAGCGAGGGCTCCTAAGTGACAGATACCGTCATCGAAACCATGTTTGCTAACGAGCAACAGGCAGGAAAGCTATCTGGCGGAGAAAGGGGTGACGGTGAGTCCGTCCGTCCGTCTGCCTGTCTCTTTCTTCCTCCCTTGCTCTCTCCCTGGATAAGCCTGGGAAGCCCACCCTCCTTTGCTCGTGCTTGTTTGTGTTTCTAGATTTTCTTCCTATTTGGGGTCAATTGATTCCCGCCACAGACAGATGCCATTACCGTTTCCTCCCGCATGTTTATTTAGAGAAAAATCAATGGCTGAGATCAATACAATCAAATCTATTTGCTCTCTGGGAGTCTCTGTGCTCCAGCGAGAGGGGCTTTCTCCCACCCCCACACTTGCTGGCGTTCCCCTCCCCTGGACGGGCATCGATTCCTGGGGGGTCTCGGGGCCGCCGGTCGGCAAACCCAGTTCTCAAGTCTGCGCAGCCACGGGCGTTGGACGTGGTGGGGCTCGTCCCAGCGCAGACCGTGCTGGGTGTTTCTTCTTTCTGGGCCTGGGTGAAGATCGCTTTGGGGGAAGGGGAGGAATAGTCTCGCTCACGTCTGGCCCCTCACTCCGCAAAAGGGGTGAAACCTGGTCCTGGCGAAAGGAGGTGGGTGGAGAGGGAAGAGGGGTGGGTGGTGGCGGTGGTGCCCGGGGCAGGACGGCTCTGCGCAGCGCTGCGGCAGCCTCGGGCTTTCCTGGGGTGACGTTTGCACCAGACGCTGGGACGTCATCGTCCTGAATGCCAGTGGACAGCCAGGCTGCTAAGCGCAGGCCACGGCGGTGCTGTACGTCCTGTGTGTCAGGCCAGCTCAGATGGGCAGGTCGTCCCACCCTCATGGGTCCCCACGACATTCCTCGTGGACCTTGGCTGGGCATAAGCCTCTTCTGAGCGGCCTGCTGTGCAGGGCTGGGGGTCCACAGACAGA